>WNWK01003167.1:0-26190 GCA_009830355.1 Cherax destructor
AGGTTCCCTGAAGTGGTGATCAGTCTATTTGTATCGTATCTATTTTATTTGCATGTGTAAATGTTGGACAATCTTACCTCGTAGAAGTTATTCTTACTGTTATTGTTTGGGTGTTTGATAAGGTCCCCTAAAACTCCGTCCGCTTATTGAATCCGGACTCGGATACCAGTTTTGAATCCAGTCAATGGTTCCCTTATTTCTTGGATCTGACGAGATCCAGTGTCACTTATTTAATGAATCCTGTAGGGGTTGTCTGGGTTACGCGAGACAGATCACTGGAAGATGATTAAACAGAGTAATAATAATAATCGGTATGGTACAAAAGTATAACTTGCGTGTTGGAGATAAAAACCGGTCCTTCTGGCAGCTCCTACTGTACGGCGGCCGTACCTCTGGCACCCTGGTTTACCTCTGGCACCCTGTTTACTTCTTGCACCCTGGTAAAACCTCGCCCCGCTTTAACACCTGGGTATCCGTGCACTTATGGTTCACTCTACTGGGTTTAGATTTGTTTTTGTTTTTACCCACACCACAACACTGCTGGTTTTTCTTATGATGACTGGAAGATATACGGACTTATGTTAGTGAAATCGTTCACTGACAACTCACAACTCGACACTGTTTATCGAATTTTTCAGCTGGACAAATTACGTATTTCCTCAGTCAAGTCAGTCAAGTCATTCAGTAAGTCAGTCAAGTCATTCAGTAAGTCAGTCAAGTCATTCAGTAAGTCAGTCATGTCATTCAGTAAGTCTGTCAAGTCATTCAGTAAGTCAGTCAAGTCATTCAGTAAGTCAGTCAAGTCATTCAGTAAGTCAGTCAAGTCATTCAGTAAGTCAGTCAAGTCATTCAGTAAGTCAGTCAAGTCATTCAGTAAGTCAATCAAGTCATTCAGTAAGTCAGTCAAATCATTCAGTCAGTCAAGTCATTCAGTTAGTAAGTCATTCAGTCAGTCAAGTCATTCAGTCAGTAAGTCAGTCAAGTCAGTCAGTCAGTAAGTAAGTCAGTCAGTCAGTCAAGTCAGTCAGTAAGTAAGTCAGTCAGTAAGTCAGTAAGTCAGTCAGTAAGTCAGTCACTCAAGTCAGTCAATCACACAAACTTATGTTTACCTCTTTTTATGTGTACAAAGTAACACTTCACTACGGCCACAGGTTATGTCTTGTCTAATATCTTTGTTTTCTTCGTTAATTCTAAGACTTAAATGCTTATACCTTTTCTTGCCACTTTGACCAACACTTTGATTGCTTGGCAGATACAAGATATAGTAATTTAAAGATCAAAACACAATTCACTCTCTCTCATTCTTCACAAACACAGCTGGCTTGTAGCAGTGGACTTTTTTTTGACGCGTATGAAATACAGTAGACCCTCATTTAGCACGACTTTATGTTGCGCGTTTTGGGTATTACGCGATTCACTGGAGGGGAAAAATTTTGAGCGCGCAGTCGCCTGTGGTGGGTTAAACCATTGAGTCAGTGGGGGAGTCCTAGTGCTATCCCCAGCCACCCTCACCCACATACGCATCCCTCCCAGCATTCAGTTTGGTTCATACACGTGCAGGACAACAATAATCAGGAAGATCGCTGTGTTTATTTACATACATTTTCTCATTTTCACTGCATTTTGATAAATCTGACAAGCAATCATGGCACCCAGTAAGCATACAAGTGTTCCAGCAAGTGATAAGAAAAGGTTTAAGAGTTCAAGTCTAGGAATTACCAAGAAAATCGAGATATTAGATAAGCTTAAGAGTGGCTCACGTGTGGTGGATATAGTGAGGGCCTATGGCCTTAATGAAGTGTCAGTTCGTACAATTAGGAAGAATGAGGCGAATATACGAGCTTGTGTAATGAATAACCCAAAATGTGACCTCATGAAAAGAATGACACGTAGGTCCCAACAAGTAAATAAAACAGAAAACTTGTTGCTTGAGTGGATCGAACAGAAAACAAAGGAAGGTGCACCACTTAATTTCATCTTAATTAGGGAAAAGGCATTACAGTTGTTTAAAGCAGTGTGTGACAAGGAAGGAAGGCCTGAAAATGAGTGTGTGTTTAGCGCAGGCTGGTTTCACAACTTTAAGTTGCATAATAAGTTACATAATATTAAGTTTTCTGGGGAAAGTGCTTCAGCTGATCATACAGCAGCAAGTAATTTCCCTGCTGAATTTCAGGAACTTATTTCTGAGGGTGGCTATAAGCCACAGCAAGTGTTTAATGCTGACGAGACAGGTGTTTTCTTGAAGAAAATGCCAACACAAACTTATATCAGTCAGCAAGAGAAAAGTGCACCAGGCTTCAAGGCAGCAAAGGATCGCTTCACCTTGCTCCTTTGCGGTAATGCATCAGGTGATTTCAAGTGTAAACCCATGGTTATTTACCGCTCTAAGACTCCTCGTGCTTTGAGAGGTGTGGATAAAAACACCTTACCAGTAATTTGGAGGTCAAACCAGTCAGCATGGATGACAGAGGACATATTTATTGACTGGTTTAAGCATCACGTTATTCCTGAAGTCAAGTTTTACCTGCACAGCAAGAATCTTGCATTCAAGGCTCTCTTCATTCTTGATAATTCCCGTACTCATCCACAAGCTTTGCTGGATGTGACCCCACATATAAAAGTTGTATTTTTACCTCCAAATACATCATGTCTGATACAACCAATGGATCGGGGAGTTATTCAGACATTCAAGTGTAACTACACAAAAAAAGTTATAAAAAAACTAGTTGCATCAATGGACTCTGACTCCAACCTGGCAGTACCAAGCTTCTGGAGAAAATTTAACATTGCAGATGCCATCAGCTATGCTAGAAGTGCATGGAATGAAGTGCCCCAATCAACATTAAATGCAGGCTGGGGAAAGTTATGGCCTTTTTTAGTTAATTGTTTCACTGGTTTTCCCTTGCTTGAGAGTCAGGTTCAGGAAATTGTTCAGCTGGCAAGGAGATTACCAGGTGATTGTTTTGAAGATATGAATGAAGATGATGTGAATGAACTCTTAGAAGATAATGATGAAGACATGAGTCCAGAGGAAATGTTGGCAGAGTTCGATGCACAGATACAAGGGAGGGAGATAACAGAAGAAGATGAAGAAGAACCTGAAGAAAAACAGTTAACATTGCAGCAGTTACGTGAGCAGTTCCATGTTGCTGCTAAACTAGCAGACTTTTTCATTGAAGAGGACCCTGATAAAGCTAGAAGCAGGGCTTTGAAACGGGGTCTAGACCAGCTGATGATGCCTTACTGTCAGCTGTATAATGTAATGCAGAATAAAAGAGCCCAGAGATCCATTACAGAATTTATGCACACACCAATACAACCATCGACTTCAGCACCAGGACCTCTACCATCCACTTCTACCGACAACCAACAACCATCCACCTCAGCCCAGTAGGGCCACACCATCCATATCCACTCTTCACTACCATCCACAAACATCATTACCCACAATTTAAGGTAAGAAATACTATTATTTCTATTGCATTTGTAGTCTTAAGCAGTAATATATCACGACAATGAACTACAATTACATATTAGCCTTCAATTTTTGCAAGATCTGTTGGTCTAAAAAAACTTGTTTGGCTTTTTGGGGACTCCCAGGAACATAACCCTATTTTTCCCATAAGTTCTTTTAATTATCTAACACGATTTTACTTAACACGATGTTTTCAGGACCGTAACTACCGTGCTAAATGAGGGTCTACTGTACGTACAAATGCTGGGATGGTGGGGTCCGGGGTGGCTGGGGAAGGCCGGTGGTGTCCGCTGAACAACAACAAGGCGGCTGCTTGTGGGAATGGTTATTTGTTTTTCCTTCCCGCAAACTGTAAGTAAGTTTATTCAGGTATACACACATACAGCTACGAAGATTATCATACATAGCAGCATATGTGTAGAGAACCTAGGATAACCCAAAAAAGTCAGAGTGACATATTTCCATTCTGTCTGACTTTTTTTGGGTTATCCTAGGTTCTCTACACATATGCTGCTATGTATGATAATCAATGTAACTGTACTTACCTAATTGTGGTTGCAGGGGTCGAGACTCAGCTCCTGGCCCCATGTATCTGAATAAACTTACTTACAGTTTGCAGGAAGGAAAAACAAATTCCCTTTTCCTCTAAGCACGAGGATTGGGCTTACACTTGAAATCACCTGATGCATTACCGAAAAGGAGCAAGGTGAAGCGATCCTTTGCTGTCTTGAAGCCTGGTGCACTTTTCTCTTGCTGACTTATATAAGTTCGTGTTGGCAGTTTCTTCCAGAAAACACTTCTCTCATCAGCATTAAACACTTGATGTGGCTCATAGCCATCCTCAGTAGGACCCCCACTGACTCAATGGTTTAACTCACCGCGGGCTACCGTGCGTTCAAAAAATTTTCCCCTCCTGCGAACCGTGTAATATCATTTTTACATCGTGTTAGATAATAATGTGCCGCAATTCTTCAATCATGCAATACCCATAACTTGCAACATAATCTCGTGCTAAATGACGATCTACTGTATCTGTCTCCAACCAAGGCAAGGTGGCCTGAAAAAGAAAAACTTTCACCATCACTGTCTTGCCAGAGGCGCGCTTACACTACAGTTATAAAACTGCAACATTAACCCTTTCAGGGTCCAAGGCCATTTTTGGAAGGGGTGCACCAGTGTCCAAGAATTTAAAAAAAAAAATTCATATTTTTTCTTACAAAATGGTAGAGAATCTTTTTCTGAAGGTAATAAAACAAAAAGTACAACATTTGGTTGAAAATTGACGAAATTATGCTCTCGCGAATTTTGATAGTGTCAGCGATATTTACGCATCGGTGATTTTGCCGACTTTGACTCCCATTTTAAGCCAATTACGTTATTTCAATCGACCAAATTCTTAGCTATTTCACTAGTATTACTTCTATTCTATCGATTGAGCACAAGAAATTGCCCAGTCAACTGTTTCAACTACAAAATAAAGTGATTGGAAATTGGTAATTTAGCCAATTTAACTAAAAGTTCAAAATATTCCAATTTCAAAATAGGGTGCAGAATAAACACTGCAGGTATTCCTGGCACTAAACTAACATTTCCTCTGTTCATTAGTTACGTTTTCAGTCTTTACAAATGAATTCCATTTTTATTTTTTATTAACATAATGAATTTTTATTCAAACCAAAAAATGGAAAATTTACTGTTATGCAATATTGTAATAATTGTACAAATAATATCACCATATTTGTGAACGTATATTAGATCCACCAGCTGGCGCGTATTAGATGTGTGAGGTCATTTGTGTACTCTTGAACATTGGCAAAAATTGAACATTTCCGCTATTTTGAGCTCAGTTTCAAGCCATTTTCAGTACTAAAACCAATCAAAATCATCTCTATATCTGTAATATATCTTCAATTCTATCAAATGAGACCAAGAAATCGCAAATACAACTATAAAAAGTATACGAAAAAACACTGCAAAGTCGCTGTTTTAATAAAAAATTACGGTTTCAGTTTTTTTTCTTTCATTATGCACTGTTTGCTGCAGGATTTGTTTTATGTGGTGCACACTTACCACTTAGATGTATTCTCTCATATCTAGTCCCAAATTAACTGCTCAAATCTTATCTGAGTAAGCTGAGCTCATGACGTAGAACTACGGTTTGGACCCTGAACTCAAAGCCGTAGAACTACGGCACGGACCCTGAAAGGGTTAACACCCCTCGTTCAGAGTGCAGGCCCTGTACTTCCAATCTCCAGGACTCAAGTCCGGCCTGCCAGTTTCCCTGAATCCCTTCAGAAATGTTACCCTGCTCACACTCCAACAGCACGTCAAGTTCTAAAAACCATTTGCCTTTATTCGCTCATATCTAACACTCATGCATGCTTGTTGGAAGTTCAAGCCCATCTCAACAAAACCTCCTTTACCCCCTCCCTCCAACCTTTCCTAGGCTGTCTACCCTGCCTTTCCTCCACTACAGATACACTCTCGAAGTCACTCTATTTTCTTCCATCCTCTCTACATGTCCAAACCACCTCAACAACCCCTCCTCACCCCTCTGGATAATAGTTTTGGTAATCCCGCACCTCCTCCTAATTTCTACTACCTAGGAACAACCTTATTAAACTGTACAATATATAATACAATATGCACACCACATCCTGTGCCATAATAAACAACAAAGAAATAAAGACAAACAATAATATATACATTTTAATTTTTATTAAGTCACTTCTCAAAATGAAAGCAGTGAATACAAATAACTCCTGTATTAACTTCGTTAGAAAATACATTAATTGTATAAGGTTGAAACACTGCAAATCAACAGAGCACTCTTCTGTACCACTTACCACATACACTGTATGTATCAATATGATGAACAAGAATGATCTGTACAAAAGCTTATTCTGATTCCTTAAATTCATTTTAGTTTGCCATTAATTTCACATTTTATTTTACATAAACACTGAGAATATGAGCAAAGAGAAACTAACATTGTATTAATAAATATAATTTATATATTTGCTTCCTATATAAGGACATTAATACTGTATACAATGAAATAGCAAGCTAAACTTTCTGGAGGTAATTAGCAGGGCAGAAACCCTGTTTGCTGTGAAGTTTGCAGGTCCACCAGCCAGACTCGTCTGAAACAGTACATAACATCTATTTAATGATTCTAAAAAATGCTCATAACTGTACATAATGTACAAGTAGAATGTGATTGAAAACAAAAAGCTTAAAGTTTACATTACCTAATATTGAGATTTTTAACAACAGCTAATACTGTGGTGCCCACATAATGTTGACATTACCATGAATGTTGTTTATGTCTTACTAATATTGTAGGATAAAGCGAACTCCCACAAATTCGTGGTTCCAAATTCACGGCTTCAGTAATTCGTGGATTTTTCCTTAGAACCTAACTAATAATTGTTCGCGGAAATCCCCGCAAATTCGCGGAATATATAATTTTTATGCACTTTAATGTTAAATATTAAGAAAAGTATAATTTAATAATTTTGTAACTTAATATACAGTGGTACCCTGAGTTTCAGCCATAATTCGTTCGAGAAGGCTGTTCGAGTGCCGTTACCGACGAATTTGTTCCCATAAGGAATAATGTAAATTAGATTAGTCAGTTTCAGACCCCCAAAAATACACTTACAAAAGCACTTACAATAATACTTACATAATTGTTCGAGTTGGGAGCTGTTCGAAACTCGGGGTGCCACTGTATGTATTAATGCAAATTCAGCAAAAATTTCCATATAAAATATAATACTGTACAGCCTCTCCTCACTTACCAACCTACTCGTTTACCGATAACTCGGAGTTACGACAAGCTCTCTAACAAGTTGTTATTGTAAATTGTATGAGAACTTGTGTCACGAACGGGCAGTGCAGCGTCTCAGCATCAAGCATCTCAATCTCCTTCCTATAGCTACTAAGTACACTAGCTTTCACAGTCTCCAAGACTACATATTTGTACAAATTTGTACAGCAGCTCTTGGAAAAGGAAAAACAACAGGAAAATGAAAGAAGTACAAAAGAAGTTCACTGTAAAGGGGTTAGTGATGTGTCCTGGCATCAAGCAATGTCCAAGACTACATATTTTGTCTATAAATTTGTACTTTATTGTGCATCCCATAGTAGAAGATAGAGATAGCTAGTGTGTTCGTTTGTGTTTACATTCTCGGTGTCTTGTGACAGCTTAAGAAATGATTAAATTCAGTGAACAAGGTACTATGTCCATGGTAATAATAATAATAATACAGTGGACCCCCGGTGTTCGTCCTGCTCGAAACTCGCTCTTTTATGTAAGTGTATTTTTTTAAATGCTTTTATAAGTGTATTTTTGGGGGTCTAAAAGGACTAGTCTACAGTGGACCCCCGAGTATCGTAATTAATCCGTTCCAGGAGCTATTACTTAACACGAAGTTTACGAAATTCGAACCATTATTTCCCATAAGAAATAATGTAAATACAATTAAAACGTTCCACAAAAAAATATTCACATACAAAATAATTAAAAATAATATATATATATACATTTACTTACTTTTATTGAAGAGTTGCAGGCATCTGGAAGATAGGGTAATGAGTAATGAAGGTCCTCTTGGGCATTTTCTTCCAAAACAGGCCTGTTTCATCACAATTAAACACTTGTTGGGGAAGGAATTCTCCAGCCTCTACGAAGGGGAATCCCCACTCCCTGCTACACTCCCTGCATGCTTGCTACACTCCCTGCATGCCTGATAAACTCTCTGCATGAATGCTACACTCCCTGCATGCCTTCTACACTCCCTGCATGCCTGCTACACTCCCTGCATGCCTGCTACATTCCCTGCATCAATGCTACACTCCCTGCATCAATGCTACACTCCCTGCATCAATGCTACACTCCCTGCATCAATGCTACACTCCCTGCATCAATGCTACACTCCCTGCATCAATGCTAAACTCCCTGCATCAATGCTAAACTCCCTGCATCAATGCTAAACTCCCTGCATCAATGCTAAACTCCCTGCATCAATGCTAAACTCCCTGCATCAATGCTAAACTCTCTGCATTAATGCTAAACTCCCTGCATCAATGCTAAACTCATTGCATCAATGCTAAACTCCCTGCATCAATGCTAAACTCCCTGCATCAATGCTAAACTCCCTGCATCAATGCTAAACTCCCTGCATCAATGCTAAACTCCCTGCATCAATGCTAAACTCCCTGCATCAATGCTAAACTCCCTGCATGAATGCTACACTCCCTGCATGAATGCTAAACTCCCTGCAGGAATGCTAAACTCCCTGCATGAATGCTAAACTCCCTGCATGCCTGCTAAACTCCCTGCATGCCTGCTACACTCACTGCATGAATGCTACACTCACTGCATGAATGCTAAACTCCCTGCATGAATGCTAAACTCCCTGCATGAATGCTACACACCCTGCATGCCTGCTAAACTCCCTGCATGAATGCTACACTCCCTGCATGCCTGCTAAACTACCTGCATGCCTGCTACACTCACTGCATGAATGCTACACTCACTGCATGGATGTTAAACTCCCTGCATGAATGCTAAACTCCCTGCATGCCTGCTACCCTCACTGCATGAATGCTACACTCACTGCATGAATGCTAAACTCCCTGCATGAATGCTAAACTCCCTGCATGAATGCTACACTCCCTGCATGAATGCTAAACTCCCTGCATGAATGCTACACTCCCTGCATGCCTGCTAAACTACCTGCATGCCTGCTACACTCATTGCGTGAATGCTACACTCACTCCATGAATGCTAAACTCCCTGCATGAATGCTAAACTCACTGCATGCCTGCTACACTCACTGCATGAATGCTAAGCTCCCTGCATGAAAGCTAAACTCCCTGCATGAATGCTAAACTCCCTGCATGCCTGCTAAACTCCCTGCATGCCTGCTACACTCCCTGCATGCCTGCTAAACTCCCTGCATGCCTGCTAAACTCCCTGCATGCCTGCTAAACTCCCTGCATGCCTGCTAAACTCCCTGCATGCCTGCTACACTCCCTGCATGAATGCTACACTCCCTGCATGCCTGCTACACTCACTGCATGAATGCTACACTCACTGCATGAATGCTACCACAGGGGTGCCACTAGGAAGCTTCTTTGGACCCATGGTGACTTATTTCACAATGACAGTCACTAAACCACCAAAAAAGACACCAAATGTATTGTGAATGTTTGAAAGAGCGTTCTGGGTAATGTTCTCTCAATGGTAAACAACGCTTCACTGGCAGGCACCTTATGGGAATAAATTCGTTTGGTAATGGCACCTGAACAGCATTCTGGAAAAAAAAATAACGAAAACTGGGGTCCACTGTAATAGTAATACATAATAGTAATAATAATAATAATAATAATAATAACTAATAATCGCTCTGGAGTGGTTTAACCCTTTCGAGGTCGGTGCCGTACTAGTACGTTTTACGCGCCAGGGTTGGTGCCATACTAGTACGCGTAAATTCTAGCGGCCTCAAATTAAGCGGGAAACGGCTGATAGGCCTACATATGAAAGAATGGGTCTGTGTGGTCAGTGTGCGCAGTATAAAAAAATTCCTGAGGCACACACTACATAATGAGAAAAATAACTCCGACCGTTTTTTTTTTGTTTAAAACAGTGACTTTGCAGTCTATTTTCGTATGGTATTTATTGATGTATTCTCTTTTTCTTGGTCTCATTTGATAGAATGGAAGATATATTACACAAATAGAGATGACAAGTACAGTGGTACCTCGAGTTACGATGGTCCCCAAAATCGCCCTTTTATGTAAGTTTATTTTTTTAAATGCTTTTAAGTATATTTTTGGGGGTGTAAAAGGACTAGTCTATTTTACATTATTCCTTATGGGGATAAATTCGTTTGGTAATGGCACTTGAACAGCATTCTCGAACGAAAAAATATCGTAACTCGAGGTACCACTGTACCTTGAAATTGAGCTCAAAGTAGCGAAAATGTTAAATTTTTGCCGATGTTCAAGAGTAAACAAATCACACAATGCGTCCAATACACATCAACTGGTGAGTCTAATATTCTTGCACAAGTGCGCTGATATTATTTATACCATTTTTACAATGATGCAGTTGTATACATAACAGTAAATCTTCTATTTTTTTGTGAGAATAAAAATTCAAAATGGAAAGCAAAAATAATGTAAGAGGGGCCTGGAGACGTGACTAATGAACAGAGAAGATTTATTTTTGTGCCAGGAATGTCTGCCTTGTTTATTCTGGACTCCATTTTCAAATTAGAATCGTTTGAAATTTGTGTGAAATTGGCCAAATTGCCATTTTCTGACCACTATTTTGGGTAGTTGAAATTGGTAAATGGGCGGTTTCTTGTACTCAATCGATAGAAGAAATGGAACATTGGAATTGGCCAAAAATAGGGCTCAAAGTAGGCGAAATTGCTGATGCATAAACATCATCGAGAACGATAAATTTGCGAGAGCATAATTCCGTAAGTTTTCAATCAAATTTCATACTTTTGGTGTCGTTATGATTGGTAAAAGATTCTCTATCATTTCATTAGATTTTTTTTTTTTTCCCAAAAAAATTTCGACGCTGAGAACGAGTTTCCGAGAAGGCCTGTCGACCCCCAATGGGTTAAATGTCAGCTACCAAACCTATATGAAATAAGTACATATTACATTTAAAGTGCTCCAGAGCAATTATTTATTATTATTATTATTATTATTATACAGTGGACCCCCGAGTAACGTAAAAACTTCATTCCAGAAGCCTGCTCAAATGCCATTACCGAACGAATTTACTCCCTTAAGGAATAATGTCATGTAGGTTAGTCTATTTCAGACCCCCAAAAATACACTTCCACAAGCACTTACAATATTATACTTACATAATTGTACGATTTCCAGGGTGTTTGTTACTCGGGGGTCCACTGTATTATTATAAATTATTATTATTACTATTATAAATTATTTTATTTTTTTTATTAACACATCAGCCGATTCCCACCAAGGCAGGGTGGCCCAAAAAAGAAAAACTTTCATCATCATTCACTCCATCACTGTCTTGCCAGAGGGGTGCTTTACACTACAGTTATAAAACTGCAACATTAACATCCCTCCTTCAGAGTGCAGACACTGTACTTCCCATCTCCAGGACTCAAGTCCGGCCTGCCGGTTTCCCTGAATCCCTTCATAAATGTTACTTTGCTCACACTCCAACAGCATGTCAAGTATTAAAAACCATTTGTCTCCATTCACTCTTATCAAATACGCTCACACATGCTTGCTGGAAGTCCAAGCCCCTCGCACACAAAACCTCCTTTACCCCCTCCCTCCAGCCTTTCCTAGGCCGACCCCTACCCCGCCTTCCCTCCACTACAGATTTATACACTCTCGAAGTCATTCTGTCTCGTTCCATTCTCTCTACATGTCCGAACCACCTCAACATCCCCTCCTCAGCTCTCTGGATAATAGTTTTTGGTAATCCAGCACCTCCTCCTAATTTCCAAACTCCGAATTTCTGCATTATATTCACACCACACATTGACCTCAGACATGACATCTCCACTGCCTCCAGCCTTCTCCTCGTTGCAACATTCATCACCCATGCTTCACACCCATATAAGAGTGTTGGTATAACTATACTCTCATACATTACTCTCTTTACTTCCATGGACAAAGTTCTTTGTCTCCACAGACTCAAGTTCTCCACTCACCCTTTTCCCTCATCAATTCTATGATTCACCTCATCCTTCATAGACCCATCTGCTGACATGTCCACTCCCAAATATCTGAATACATTCACCTCCTCCATACTCTCCCTCCAATCTGATATCCAATCTTTCGACACCTAATCTTTTGTTATCCTCATCACCTTACTCTTTCCTATATTCACCTTCAATTTTCTTCTTTTACACACCCTACCAAATTCATCCACCAACCTCTGCAACTTCTCTAGAATCTCCCAAAAGCACAGTGTCATCAGCAAAAAGCAACTGTGACAACTCCCACTTTGTATTTGATTCTTTATCTTTTAACCCCACACCTCTTGCCAAGACCCTCGCATTCATTTCTCTTACAACCCTATCTATAAATATATTGAACAACCACGGTGACATCACACATCCTTGTCTAAGGCCCACTTTTACTGGGAAATTGTCCCTCCCTCCTACACACTCTAACCTGAGCCTCACCATCCTCATAAAAACTCTTCACTGCTTTCATTAACCTACCTTCTATTCCATACACCTGCAACATCTGCCACATTGCCCCCCTATCCACCCTATCATATGCCTTTTCCAAATCCATAAATGCCACAAAAACCTCTTTACCCTTATCCAAATACTGTTCACCTATATGTTTCACTGTAAACACTTGGTCTACACACCCCTACCTTTCCTAAAGCCCCTTGTTCATCTGCTATCCTGCTTTCTGTCTTACTCTTAATTCTTTCAATAATAACTCTACCATACACTTTACCAGGTACACTCAACAGACTTATTCCCCTATAATTTTTGCACTCTCTTTGTCCCTTTGCCTTTATACAAAGGAACAACACACACTCTCTGCCAATCCCTAGGTACCTTACCCTCTTCCATACATTTATTAAATAATAGCACCAACCACTCCAAAACTATATCCCCACCTGCTTTTAACATTTCTATCTTTATCCCATCAATCCCAGCTGCCTTACCCCTTTCATTCTACCCACTGCCTCACGAACTTCCCCACACTCACAACTGGCTCTTCCACACTCCTACAAGATGTTATTCCTCCTTGCCCTATACACGAAATCACAGCTTCCCTGTCTTCATCAACATTTAACAACTCCTCAAAATATTCCCTCCATCTTCCCGATACCGCTAACTCTCCATTTAATAACTCTCCTCTCCTATTTTTAACTGTCAAATCCATTTGTTCCCTAGGCTTCCTCAACTTATTAATCTCACTCCAAAACTTTTTCTTATTTTCAACAAAATTTGTTGATAACATCTCACCCACTCTCTCATTTGCTCTCTTTTTACATTGCTTCACCACTCTCTTAACCTCTCTTTTTCTCTCCATACACTCTTCCCTCCTTGCATCACTTCTACTTTGTAAAAACCTCTCATATGCTAACTTTTTCTCCCTTACTACTCTCTTTACATCATCATTCCACCAATCGCTCTTCTTCCCTCCCGCACCCACTCGCCTGTAACCACAAACTTCTGCTGAACACTCTAACATTACATTTTTAAATCTACCCCATACATCTTCGACCCCATTGCCTACACTCTCACTAACCCATCTATCCTCCAATAGTTGTTTATATCTTACCCTAACTGCCTCCTCTTTTAGTTTATAAACCTTCACCTCTCTCTTACTTACTGCTTCTATTTTCCTTGTATCCCATCTACCTTTTACTCCCACTGTAGCAACAACTAAAAAGTGATCTGATATATCTGTGGCCCCTCTATAAACATGTACATCCTGAAGTCTACTCAACAGTCTTTTATCTACCAATACATAGTCCAACAAACTACTGTCATTACGCCCTACATCATATCTTGTATACTTATTTATCCTCTTCTTCTTAAAATATGTATTACCTATAACTAAACCCCTTTCTATACAAAGTTCAATCAAAGGGCTCCCATTATCATTTACACCTGGCACCCCAAACTTACCTACCGCACCCTCTCTACATGTTTCTCCTTCTTTAGCATTTAGGTCCCCTAACACAATTACTCTCTCACTTGGTTCAAAAGTTCCTATACATTCGCTTAATATCTTCCAAAATCTCTTTCTCTCCTCTACACTCCTCTCTTCTCCAGGTGCATACACGCTTATTATGACCCACTTTTCGCATCCGACCCTTATTTTAATCCACATAATCCTTGAATTTACACATTTATATTCCCTCTTCTCCTTCCATTACTGATCCTTCAACATTATTGCTACTCCTTCCTTAGCTCTAACTCTCTCAGATACTCCTGACTTAATCCCATTTATTTCTCCCCACTGAAACTCGCCTACCCCCTTCAGCTTTGTTTTGTGTATTATTATAAATTATTACCATCAACATACCTTGTTCAGTGAGTTTAATCTTTTCTTAAGATGCCATGAGACAGAGAGCACAGCATAGGACTCAGAAAAAAAAATCGGGAAAAATTGCGCTATTTTTTCATTTTTTTCTTATGATAAGAGTGATCTAGGAGTGTTTGCCCTGATGTAAACACCATTTTCTTTTGTTATAGACCAGAGGTACAGACAAGAGAACGCATCTATTTTATGATCTTATCCCAGAGCAGCAGCCCCACTCACATATGGCATATACTATTTATTTTGGCATCTTCATTGCAGTTCTAGGGTATTTATCGTATTTCTGATATCAATTTGGAATATGTGTGATAGATAGATAACCTTTATTACTAATACAGTGGACCCCCGAGTAACGTAAAAACTTCATTCCAGAAGCCTGCTCAAGTGCCATTACCGAACGAATTTACTCATTCAAGAAATAATGTCAAGTAGGTTAGTCCATTTCAGACCCCCAAAAATACACTTACAATATTATACTTACATAATTGTACGATTTCCGGGGTGTTCGTAACTCGGGGGTCCACTGTATTAGTATAATTACACAACATTTTATTAGCACCACAGCTAGTATCCGATGCCTATGACGACTCACCAGATACTGAATGCTCCTTCTGCTGGCCTCTCCCTCTCTCCTATAGCTCCTCCCACTTCGTAACGATGTTAGATGGTGAATTTAACCCTTTCGGGGTCGGTGTCATACTAGTACGTTTTACGAGCAGGGGTCGGTGACGTACTAGTACACATAAATTCTAGCGGCCTCAAATTAAGCAGGAAACGGCTGGTAGGCCTACATATGAGAGAATGGGTCTGTGTGGTCAGTGTGCGCAGTATAAAAAAATCCTGCAGCACACACTGCATGAGAAAAAAACTCCGACCGTTTTTTTTGTTTAAAACAGCGACTTTGCAGTCTATTTTCCTATGGCATTTATTGATGTATTCTCGTTTTCTTGATCTCATTTGATAGAATGGAAGATATATTACAGAAATAGAGATGATTTTGATTGGTTTGACAATGACAAGTCCCTTGAAATTGAGCTCTAAGTAGCAAAAATGTTCGATTTTAGCCGATGTTCAAGAGTAAACAAATCACACCATGCGTCCAATACACATCAACTGGCGAGTCTAATATTCTTGCACAAGTGCGCTGATATTATTTATACCATTTTTACAATGATGCAATTGTATACATAACAGTAAATCTTCTATTTTTTGTGAGAATAAAAATTCAAAATGGAAAGCAAAAGTAATGTAAGAGGGGCCTGGAAACATGACTAATGAACAGAGAAGATGTTATTTTAGTGCCAGGAATGTCTGCCTTGTTTATTCTGGACACTATTTTGAAATTGGCATCGTTTGAAATTTGTGTGAAATTGGCCAAATTGCCATTTTCTGACCACTATTTTGGGTAGTTGAAATTGGTAAATAAGCGGTTTCTTGTACTCAATCGATAGAAGAAATGGAGTTCTAGCGAAATAGCTATGATTTTAGTGGACTGGAACATTGGAATTGGCCAAAAATAGAGCTCAAATTGGGCGAAATCGCCGATGCATAAACATTTTTGAGACCGATAACTTCGTGAGACCATAATTCCGTAAGTTTTCATTCAAATTTCATACTTTTGGTGTCGTTATGATCGGAAAAAGATTCTCGATCATTACATATGAAAAAATTATTATTTTTTTTTCCAAAAAAAATTCGACCCTGAGAACGTGTTTCTGAGAAGGCCTGTCGACCCCCAAAGGGTTAATATATTAGACAGAAAAATTAAAAAAAAAAAAAAAAATCTGAAAATTTACTACGTTTAGATGTACAGTGGACCCCCGAGTAACGAACACCTCGGAAATCATACAATTATGTAAGTATAATATTGAAAGTGCTTTTGTAAGTGTATTTTTGGGGGTCTGAAATGGACTAACCTACTTGACATTATTTCTTAAGGGAGTAAATTCGTTCGGTAATGGTACTTGAGCAGGCTTCTGGAATGATTTTTGTTTGTTACTCGGGGGTCCACTGTATATTACTCGCCGTGTCATAAAAATAATTTTTGTAAAATGACTGATATTTATACCAAAATGTTGCCAGATTCTTAAGCTATTTTTCTTTAAGCTTAACTCGTATTTGTATCTTACTTTTTTTATTTTTTTCTGTAATATATAAGACTTATGCAAATTAAAATAAAGTTATGAAGTTGGAGTTTCATTTTTATTTTATTTTTTCTTTGTAATATACGTATTTAATTCACTATCTGGCATCGTTACAAAATGGGCGGAGCTATAGCAAAGGGAGAAGCGAGCAATGTCTCAGCAACTCATGATTGCCCATCACGCATGGAGGGGGTGTGTCTCTTGGCACTATAAAATACAGTGGTACCTCAGTATACGTCCTTAATCCGTTCCAGGACCTTGGACTTACAATAAACAGGACGTATAGCAAACAAATTTTCCCATAAGAAATACAGTGGACCCCCGAGTAACGAACACCCCGGAAATCGTACAATTATGTAAGTATAATAATATATGTGCTTGTGGAAGTGTATTTTTGGGGGTCTGAAATAGACTAACCTATGTGACATTTTTCCTTAAGGGAGTAAATTCGTTCGGTAATGGCACTTGAGCAGGCTTCTGGAGTGAAGTTTTTACGTTACTCGGGGGTCCACTGTATAGGGAAAACGATTAATCCATTCCCATGAAAAAAAATCCTATTGTTATTGGCATATTATACATTGATGGGGCTGTATAAAATAATTTAAACACTGCTTAATAGTACTAAAATATGTAATTTAAACACTGCTTAATACTAAAATACATACATAAATACAAAAGAATTAGATGAAATAAATCCAAATTTAACCTCGCTTTACTTTGCTGAAAAGAGTCGAGTACCTACTAGGATAGTGCTGAAAAGGGAGGAGGAAATGTTATTGTTTGGAAGGAGAGTCCCCTTCTTTTTTCTGTCTCTTTTCTCTATTTGGACCTGGTTGAAGCTCACCAGGTTTGACTTTTACTAAAAATCTGTCCAAAGAACTTTGCTTCTGCCTTCTCTTCAGGATGTTTTGGAAATGTGACATTGTCTGGTCATTCTAGACAATGCTATTATGGCTTCTTTGGGCTTTGTTGGGGTGGTACTTCTCTGCAAAGTTTTTGACGTCCATCCATTTGGCAAAGATTTCCTTGATTAATGAAGTAGGAGCTTCCTCTATCTCTTCTTCCAAGCCTGAAGAGAGTGCATCCATCTTAATCTTGTGCTCCTCCTTCTCAAGTTCCTGCAGCTCCTCAGTGGTCAGCTCTTCCCTGTGCCCCTCCACTAACTCCTCCACATCACCATCACTCACATCCAGACTCAAAGACCTGCCCAGAGAGACAATATCCACTATAAACACAGCCTCAAAGCCTTCAAAGTACCTTTCAGCCACTTCTTCTGGCCACAAATTCCTCCAAGCAGAGTTCATTTATCAGTATTAAACTTGCTGCCAGGCTTTGTCAATGAGAGTTATGCAATGGGAGATAGTTAACTAATTTTTCCAAAACTCTCTCAGGGTTAACTCTGTGTCAGAGGTCACTTCAAAGCACCTCTGGAATAGTGCTTTAGTGTAGTTTCTTGAAATTACTGATGACCTGATCTGAATGAGAGGAGTCATGCCATTTTGACCCATACAAATTCTAGCATACGAGTCGTATTCCAAACAAAGGTCGTATACAAAGTAAGAATTTTTGCGTCCAATCAGGACGTATACTAAGTTGGACTTATTCCAAAGCGGACGAAATCGGTACCACTGTACTGTATAATTATACTATTACAGTGGACCCTTGCTATTCGAACATAATCAGTTCCAGGAGATTGTTCTTAACATGAAATGTTCGAAAGTTGATTTAATATTTCCCATAAGAAATAATAGAAATACAATTAATCCATTCCAGAAACCCAAAAATATTAAAAAATAATATATTTTAATGAAATTAATTATATTTCTACATACACAAAAGAATTACATACTACTAAAAGTATTAGTAAATAAATGCATGTATTTTTACTTACCTTTATTGAAGATTGTTGATGGCATATGGAAGATAGGGAGGAGGAGTGAGGGAGGGAGGGGTTAGTGTTTAGAAGGGAAATCCCCCTCCAAAAGGACTTCATGTATCAAAGTCCTATCTGGGGTTTCTTCACTTTTTGGTCTTTTAATCCCACTAGGACCAGCTTGAGAGTCACTGGACACTAACAAAATAACTGTCCACAGTCCTCTGTTTCTGGCGCCTCTTAACATGTTCCTGAAGTAGGACATTGTTTGGTCAATGAAAACGCTGCTGTTATGGCTTGTTTGAGCTTGCTCAGGGTGGTATTTCTCCACAAACCTTTGAACATCGTTCCACTTTGAACAAATCTCCTTAATCTCTGAAGAAGGCACCTCCTTAACTCCCACTTCCTCCTCCTTCTCCCGTGAATCAATAGCCTCAAATCTGGTCTTATGCTCTTCCAGTTCCAGCTGTTGCAGCTCTTCAGTTGTTAGCTCCACCCTGTGGTCCTCCACCAACTCTTCAACATCCTCGCCACTCACCTCCAAACCCAGGGACTTACTCACTGCCACAATACCTTCCACCACAGGCTCAGGGTCGTCAGGGTCAGGGTCAGCCTCAAACCCTTCAAAATCCCTCTGTTGGACACAACCTGGCCACAATGGTCTCCAAGCAGAGTTCAAAGTCCTGGAAGTCACTCCCTCCCAAGCCTTACCTATAAGGCCTATGCAGCTGTAGATATTGAAGTGATTCTCCCAGAACTCTCTAAGGGTCAATTCAGTGTCTGAGGTCACTTCAAAGCACTTTTCAAACAATGCTTTGTGTAGAGTTTTTTGAAGTTGGAAATGACCTGCTGGTCCATTGGTTGAGGAGAGGAGTGGTGTTAGGAGGCAAGAACTTCACTTTTATAAATCTGAAGTCTTTACACAGTAGGTCTTCCATGTTTTGAGGACATGAAGGAGCATTGTCCATTAACAGGAGGCACTTTTTGCTCAAATTCTTTTCTTGTAGGTATTTTCTCACACTGGGCCAAACAACTCATGGATCCACTCACTGAAAAGTAGCTTTGTGACCCATGCATTCTGACTAGATCTCCACAAGACACACAATCTATTTTTGACACATTGTGTTTCTTGAACACTCTGGGATTTTCTGAGTGATACACTAGTAAAGGCTTCAATTTAAAATCCCCAGTAGCATTACTACACAACATGAGAGTTAGCCTGTCTTTCATAGGCTTGTGTCCTGGCAGTGCCTTTTCCTCCTGAGTAATGTAGGTCCTGTTGGGCATTTTCTTCCAAAACAGGCCTGTTTGTCACAATTGAACACTTGTTCAGGTTTCAAATCTTCAATCTTTATGTAGTCCTGCCTTATCACACTGTTATGCCACTACGCTTCTTAAATTCCTCAAACCAGCCTTTGCTGGCTTTAAATTCGCTCACTCACCACTCGTTGCAGGTATTTTCTTTGAAGATCGGCATGCAACTTCCTTGCCTTTTCACAAATGATTGCCCTCCTTCACCCCCCAATTTTTATCCCTGATCCACCCAAAAATTCTCAATCTCTTCATTTTTGTGGTCTATTTTTTATAGAAGTAACCCCTTTTAACATCATTCCTTTTATTCCTTTTTCAGGGAAAATATTAAACCGTTTTTGCCAAAATCCTGGAAGCTCAGAAAACCCCCCACTCTATATTTTTTATTTTTCCTTCCCCGTGTTAGGTGTTTCTTTTTTTCACCGGGGGACCCCTAGGAACTTTTTTTGGGACCCATTAGCTTTTTTCACAGTCCATTAAAAAAACCAAAAATTATAATTGTGGAAATGCTGAAGGAGGGGATTGTTCTCTTGTAAACACCGGGACTGGTTTCCACGCCTGTGGGTGAGGCACCAAAGCGCACGGGGGGTCACGGACGATTTTTCAACCGATATTTTGTTCGATGTCGAAATTTTTTTCTAATGACTATATTCTATTGGGGGTTTTTTAAATAGCGGGGGTCCACGTACATAAATAATTTTCTACCTAATATTTATTCCAAAAAAAAATTTGGGATAAATAAAAACGAAACAGATAAAATGCCCAAAAATTTAAAAACTGACTTTTACAGGGGGGAAACCCGATTTTTTAACGCCAAATGGCAAATCAAAAAAAAAAGTAATATTTCCCATAAGAAAAAAACCTTTTTTGCACCCAAAAGATAAAAAAAAACATTTTTAGAGAATAACTATTTTTTACAAAAAAAAAGAAAAAAAAAAGCACTAATGAAATGGATAAATGAAGACTTTGTTGGGATGGAAGACAAGGGGGGGGAGGGGAGGAGAGTTTTTGTTTGGAGACGGGACAAAAACTTAATATGATGCTAATATCAACCTTGGCTTTTTTTCTATCACAATCTAATAAAATAAAAAAAACTAATAACATAGAAACATGATAAAACTAGAATAAAAAAAATTCTTTAAAATTTGGGGAAGGGGTTTTGGCGGATTTCTCTCCTGCGGACTAAATCTTCCCATTATTTAAGGGAAAGGAGTGTTTGTGAGGCTAATTGACTTCACCAGTTTAAAGGGGAAAAATTAAAAATTTTAAAAAAGAATTTTTAAAAAATATTTATAAAAACATAATAAAATGTAAAGAAAAAAGGGGTTTAGATGAAAAAGGGCCCCCCAAACCTAAGGGGCCCCCCCGGAAATCGAAAGGGGATTAGAAGGGGGGAATTGTATTTTTGGGGTCTAAAAAAACCCCTACGTGACATTATTTCTGGGAAAAATTGCCGAACTTTTGAGCAGGTTTTAAATGAATTTTGTTAGGGGGGTCCATTAACATAGTCCCCCTTGGGGAGGAGATGCTGGCAGAGGTTTGGGTGGTGGAAGATAGCGCAAAGGAGGTTGTCAGGGCCCCCTAAAAAACCTCCCAAAAAGGGGAGGAGTTTTTTTGTGTCCCTTTTCTATTGTTAACTTAACTACACTCAATGCTCCTTTTACGCGGTTTGGGCTTTTTTTTCACCCCTCCCCTTTTAGTATCGTAATAAAAAGAATTACAAGAATTCTGTCGTGTTTCCCCTTTTATCAAAGGGCGGTTTTCTGAATTTTTTGGGGCCCCATGGGGGTTTATTTAGGTCACAAGCAAAAAAACAATAGATTATTAAAAATGTTTGATGAATGGAAATGTTTACCAACGAAAAAAGGGAGACCATTTTAAGGGGTCTGATATGATGTTTTTTGGGGGCAAAAACGGGGCCAAAATTTCCCCAAAAAAAAGTTCTAAATCTGAATTTAGAAAATTTTGGGCCGAAAAAAAGAGTTCCACTGATAGAGAAGTTTAAGGGGGGGGGGGGAGGATAAAAAAAAAGGCCCAAAAAATTACAGAAAACGTTACCCCATGTGCCTGAAGGGAATTAAATCATTCCCCATGCAAACACTGAAAAAGGGGATTTTCTTAAAAAAAAAGAATCAGCTATTGGGTTTTAATATCCCAAAAAAGTCATTGAACTATTTGGGGGGGATTTTGGTTTAAATATTAGGATTTGTGGATTTTTTTAACCAGCCCAGAATTCGCGGTTTTTTCCAAAATTCGGGGGGTTTTGGAAAAGTAGCCCCCATGAATTTGTGGGGCTTGTACAATAATGTGAATTACCTAAAAAGGGGATGTCAAATATTATTCCAATTAGGCTGAAAAATGAACACTGTTTTCTCTCATATAATACTGTGATAATAATAAACAGACATTACAGACTGTCATGTAACTTACCCAAATTGTGATGAAACAATGCTGACATTTGCCTGAAATACTGTGCATACTATAATATTTTATTATTGTATATTTTTTTAAAGCATATGGGAAAATTTAAAAATTTAATATTTATTTTTTTTTTAAAAATGGTGATTCCCCCAAGGGGTTTTTGAAAACCACATCATCATCCTACCTTTTCCAGAGGGGTGCTTTTTTAATACGTTATAAAACTGCAAATTAACCCCCCCCTTCAGAGTGAACTTATTCCACCCCAGGACTCAAGTCCGCCTGCGGTTTCCCCGAATCCTTCAAAGTTTTTGCTTCCCCTAACAGCACCCAAGTATTAAAACCATTTTTCTCCATTTACTCTTACTCGCCCATGCTTGTAAATAAGCCCCTGAACAAAACCCCCTTTCCCCCGTCCCCCCAAACCTTTCCTAGACCGCCCCCTACCCCCTTCCCACCACTACAGATTTATACACCCCGAAGTCATTCTGTTTTGTTCCATTTTCACAGCCCGCCCCCTCAAAAACCCTCCTCCACCCTCAATAATAGTTTTGGTAACCCCATCCCCCTAATTTCCAAACTCTGAATTCTCTGCATTATATTCCACCACACATTGACATCAAACATGACATCTCCACGCCTCCACCCTTTCCATCATTGTAACATTTATCACCCTGTTACACCCTATATGATTTTGGGATAACTATACTCTCATACTTTCCCTTTTTTACTTCCATGGAAAAAGTTTTTTGTCTCCACAGACCCAAGTCCACTCCCCTTTTTTCCATTCATCAATTATAGATTCACCTATTCTTCATAGACCCATCTGCTACATGTCCCCCCCAAGTATCAATACATTCACCCCCCATCCTTCCTCCAATCTAATATCCAATCTTTGTCACCTAATCTTTTTGTTATCCCATCATCTTACTCTTTCCTATACATTTCAAATTTTTTTTTTACGACCCTACCAAACATCCACCAACCTCTGCAACTTCTTTTCAGAATCTCCCAAAAACACAGTGTCATCAGCAAAAAACAATTGGGAAAATCCCCCCTTTTATTTTATTTTACTTTTTAACCCAACCTCTTGAAGACCCTTATTTACTTTCTACAACCCCATCTATAAATATATTGAACAACCGAGACATCCCCATCCCTGTCTAAGGCCTACTTTTACTGGGAAATAATATCCCCCCTCCTACACACTCTAACCTGAGCCTCATATCCCCATAAAAACTCTTCACTGCTTTCAATAACCTACCTCCATTCCATACACCTGCAACATCTGCCACATTGCCCCACCCCTATCACGCCTTTTTTAAATCCAAAATGCCACAAAAACCTCTCTACCCTTATCTAAATACTGTTCACCTATATGTTTCACTGTAAACACTTGGTCTACACACCCCCACCTTTTCCCAAACCCCCCTTTTTCATCTGCTATCCTGCTCTCCGTCTTTCTTAATTTTTCAAAAAAACCTTTCCATACATTTCCTGGATACTAAAGCTTATTCTCCATAAATTTTTACCCTTTTTTCCCTTTGTTTTTAAAAAAGGAACAAACACGCCCCTGCCGTCCTAGGTACCTTACCCTCTTCCCATTTATTAAATAATAGCACCAACCACCAAAACTATATCCCCCCCTGCTTTTAACATTTCATCTTAAATTAACAAAACCCTGAATGTCATGAGCCCAGGTAAATATTCAGATAATTTAAAAATTTAATAAACATCCCAAAAATTTGGGGAAAAAAACACATACCTTCTTGCACTAACTGGAGAATATCATTGAACAAATGTCAGTTCATTTTGTCACTTGCATCTAACGCAAAAAAAAATGATAATACAGTACTGGTGATCCTTTGAGAAAACGGATTGTATTCCTGGAAAACTTTTTGGGAAACCTGAAAATCCTTTTCCCCCATTACTTCTCATTATAATAAAAGACACTGTGATTTTATTAAAAATTTTTTTTACCTTTTAAAAATTTTATAAAAAATATGTTTTTAATAAATTTTTTTTTTTATTAACACACGGCCGTTTCCCACCAAGGCAGGTGGCCCGACAAAAAAAAAACTTTCATCATCATTCACTAGATCACTGTTTTGCCAGAGGGTGCTTACACTACAGCTAAAAACTGAAACAAACACCCCCCCCTTTCAGAGTGCCGACACTGTATTTCCCCATCTCCAGGAATAAAGTCCGGCCTCCCGTTTCCCTAAAACCCCTTCAAAATGTTCCCTTTGCTTCCTCCAACAGCACGAAAGTCCTTAAAACCATTTGTCTCCATTCGCCCTATCTAACACACTCACGCACGCCCTGGAAGTCCAAGCCCTTGCACAAAAAACCCCCCCCCTTCCCCTTCAACCTTTCTAGGCCGACCCCTACCCCGCCTTCCCTCCACTACAGATTTAAAAAAAAATTAAGTTACTAATTTTTCAGTGAAGGGGGCCCTTTAGTCTGAGGTAAGGGATGACTATTGAATGATATACAGTGGTACCCCCGATTAATTTTTTTTCTTTCCCAGAATGTTTCAAGGCCATTACCAAACGAATTTATCTCCATAAGAAATGATGTAAAATAGACTAGCCCTTTTTAGACTCCCAAAATTCCTTTCCCGCATTTAAAAAAATTAACTTACAAAAAAGGGGGGTTTTTGGGGGACCATCTAAGTCGGGGTACCACTGTACAATGAATTTGAATAAGGAATGAAAATTATGATGAGTGTGCTTCCTCTTTTTGGGGTCATTATCTTGATGGGGGGGATCTAGTACAGAGGACCCCCGGTCTTTTTACAGCTCCCAACTCAAACAATTATGGGGTATTTTTGTAAGTGCTTTTTTAAGTGTATTTTTTTGGGGTTTTTAAACACTAACTAATTTACATTCGCCTTATGGGAACAAATTGTGAACAGCACTCGCACTTCTGGGAAAAAATTATCTTTGAAACCGAGGGGCCACTGTAGTCAAAAAACAGAAAATGTTTTTTTTCCAATAAATTCAAGCCAGCCTTTGGGAAATTTTCAACTGTAGTAATTAGGCTTTTTTTTTTTAAACACCAGCTGTCCCTGCCAGGGGAGAAACCCCAAAAAAGAAAGCACTTTCACCAATATTCACCAACAGTCTTTTAAAGTGTGTTGACATCACAATCAGATTACCCTCCAACTGTAACATCCATACCCTTCCTTCAGAGTGCAGGGATTGCCCCTCCTACCCCCCAGGGTTTGAGTCCAACTAACCAGCTTTCCTTGAATTATGCTTTTTAAACCCTTTTGGGGGTCGACAGGCCTTCTTGGAAAAACGTTCAGGGTCAAAAAATTTTTGAAAAAAAAAAAAACTTTTGAAATAGGGGAATCTTTTTTTCCCAAACATAACGACACCAAACGTTTTAAATTTGAATGAAAACACGGAATTATGCTCCGGGTTATCGGGCTCAAAGATGTTTACGCATTGGGGTTTCACCACTTTGAGCCCTATTTTTTGGGCCCAAATTCCCAAAGTTCCAGTCCACTAAAATAAGTATTTTGTACAACTCCATTTCTTCTATCGATTAGTACAAGAAACCGCCTTTTACCAATTTCAACTCCCAAAATAGTGGTCATAAAAAGACAATTTGGCCAATTTCACAAATTTCAAACGATCCCAATTTCAAAATAGGGGCCAGAATAAAAAGGGAGACATTCCTGGCACTAAAATAACTCTTTTGTTCTTGTCCCGTTCCACCCCCCTTTCATTTCTTTTTTTTTTTCCATTTTGAATTTTTATTCTCACAAAAATAGAAGATTTACTGTTATTTTAAAAACATCATTGTAAAAATGGTATAAATAATATCAGCGCACTTGTGCAAAATATCAGACTCGCCAGTTAATTTTATTGGAC
>WNWK01003167.1:26290-109910 GCA_009830355.1 Cherax destructor
GATACCAGTTTTGAACCCAAAAAATTTTCCCTTTTTTTTGGATCTGGAGACCCAGTGTCACTTATTTAATAATCCAGGGGGTCTGGGTTAGGGAGACAGATCAGGGAAGATATTAAACAGAGAAAAAATTTTAAATCGGTATGGTACAAAAGATAACTTGCTTTTTGGGGAGAAAAAAACCCCCCCTTTTCTGGCAGCCCTGGGGGCCCGGCCGCCCCCCGGCCCCGGGGGTTTCCTCGGCCCCTGTTTCTTTTTGCCCCCCGGTAAAACCCCCCCCTTTTTTAACCGGGGCCCCCCTTTTTATGGTTCACTTTGGGTTTAGATTTTTTTTTTTTTTCCCCCCACCCCCACAACACGGGGTTGGTTTTCTTATGATGACTGGAAGATTTTGGATTTAAAAGGGAAAATGTTACTGACAACTCAAAACCCCCAACTGTTTATCAATTTTCGGGGGGGAAAATTATTTTTTTTCCCCAAGCCAGTCAACCCATTCAGTAAGGGGGCCAAGTCTTTCCCAGTAACCCAGCGCTTAAAAAAAGCTAGCCGGCGGGCCCAGTAACCCAGCCCCCATTCAGTTTTCCCGGTTCCCCAGTAACCCAGTCAACCCATTCGTAAGTCAGTCAACCCATTCAGTAATACCTTCCCAGTAAGTCAATCAAGTTTCCCAGTAAGAAAAAAAAACCCATTCAGGGGGTCAAGTTTCCCAGTTATTTTCCCCCCCAGTCAGCCGCTTCCCCCAGTGCAAGTCCGCCCCCAGTCGGAACCCAGTCAGTCAGTCAACCCAGTCAGAAAGGGGCCAGAAAGTCAGTAAGTACCGTAACCCAGTCACCCCCACAACCCAAAAATTTTTTGTTTACCTCTTTTTATGTGAAAAAAGAACACTTCACTACCCCACAGGTTATTTTTGTCTAATATCTTTTTTTTTTGTTAATTCTAAGACTTAAATGTTTAAAAAACCCCCACTTTGACCAACATTTGATTGTTGGGCAGATACAAGATATAGTAATTTAAAGATAAAAAAACAATTCACTTCCTCATTCTTCAAAACACAGCTGGCTTGTATGGGCTTTTGGCGTATGAAAAAAGTAGACCCTTTTTGGCCCCTTTATGTTTGCGCTTTTTGGGGTTTTTTCGATTCACTGGGGGGGAAAAAATTTTTAGCGCGAGCGCCTGTGGTGGGTTTAAAACCCTTGAGTCAGGGGGGAGTCCTAGTGTTTCCCCCCGCCACCCTCCCCCACAAAACCATCCCCCCCAGCATTCAGTTTGGTTCATAACCCGCAGGGCAACAATAATCGGGGAAATTGCTGTGTTTATTTTTAAAAATACATTTTCTTTTTACCCGCTTTTTTAAAAAACTGAAACAACTGGCACCCAGTAAGCATACAAGTGTTCCAGAAGTGATAAGAAAAGGTTTTTAAAAGGGTTTAAGTCTGGGAAAATTTCCAAGAAAATTTAGATATTAGATAAGCTTTTTAAAAGTGGCCCCTGGGGGTTTGGGTTAGTGGGGGGCCAGGCCCCCAATGAAGTGTCAGTTGACAATTAGGAAGAAAGGGCGAATATACGAGCTTTTTTAAAAATAACCCAAAATGTGCCCCCAATGAAAAAAATGACACGTAGGTCCCAACAAGAAAAAAAAACAAAAAACTTGTTGTTGAGTGGATTTTAACAAAAAAAAAAGGAAGGTCCCCAAATTAATTTCATCTTAATTGGGGAAAAAGGGATTACAGTTGTTTAAAAACAGTGTGTAAGGAAAGGGAAAGGGCCCCGAAAATGAGGTGTGTTTAGCGCAGGCTTTTTAAACCTTTTAAATTGATAAAAAGTTAATAATATTAAGTTTTTGGGGGAAATCTTCATGATCATACAGCACAAGTAATTTCCCCGTTTCAGGAACTTATTTCTGGGGGTGGCTAGGGGACAGCAATTTTAATGGGAGGACAGGTGTTTTCTTAAAAAAAATCCCAAACCCACAAATTTATATCAGTCAGCAAGAAAAAGTCCCCCAGGCTTCAAGGCAGAAAGGATCGCTTCACCTTTTTCCTTTCGGTAATCATCAGGTGATTTCTTTTTAAACCCCATGGTTTTTTCCCGTCTAACCCCCTCTTTTTTTAAAAAGGGGGGGGAAAAAACCCCTACCAGTTTTTGGAGGTAAAAACCAGTCAGCATGGATGACAGGGACATATTTATTGACTGGTTTAAGATCACGTTATTCCTGAAGTTTTTTTCCTGCACAGCAAAAATCTTGCATTAAAGGGCCCTTTTCATTCTTGAAAATTTCCCCCGACTCATCCACAAGCTTTGCTGGATGTGACCCCACATAAAAAAGTTGTTTTTTTCCCCCCCAAATACATAAAGGTCTGATACAACCAATGGTCGGGAGTTATTCAGAATTGGGGGTAATACACAAAAAAGTTAAAAAACCCAGTTGCATCAATGGACTCTGACTCCAACCGGGGCCCAAAACTTCTGGAGAAAATTTAACATTGCAGATGACAGCTATCTAAAATGCAGGGAAAAGAATGCCCCAATCAACATTAAATGCAGGGGGGGGGAAAATTATGGCCTTTTTTTTTTAAATTTTTTTCATTTTTTTTCCCCTTTTGCTTGGGGTCAGGTTCGGGAAAATTTTTTCCCCAGCTGGCAAGGAGATTACCAGGTGATTGTTTTGAAGAAAAGGAATGAAGATGATGTGAATGAACTTTTGAAGAAAAGATGAAGACATGATAAAAGGGGAAAAATGTTGGGGGTTCGATGCAAAAAAAAGGGAGGGAGATAACAGAAAAAGATGAAGAAAAAACCTGAAAAAAAAAAGTTAACATTGGCAGTTGGGAAGTTCCTGTTCCCGTAAACTGAGATTTTTTTTATTGAAGAGGCCCCCGATAAAGCTAGAAGCGGGGTTTTGGGAAACGGGTCTAGACCAGCTGATATGCCTTACTGTCAGCTGTAATGTAATGGAATAAAGACCCCAAAAACCCCTTACAGAAAAGCACACACCAAAAAAACCCATAAATTTCCGCACCAGGCCCCCAACCCCATCCCCTTTCCGACAACCAACAACCATCCCCCCCAGCCCAGTGGGGCCACCCACCCAAAACCCCCCTTCCCACCATCCACAAACATCATTACCCCCCCAAAAATTTAAAAGGGGGGAAAAAATTTTTTTCTATTGCATTTGTTCCCAAACAGTAATATATCCCACAATGAACTACAATTACATATTGCCTTCAATTTTTGCAAAAACTGTTGGGGGAAAAAAAAAGTTTGGCTTTTTTTGGGGGGCCCAGGGGAAAAAAACCCCCTTTTTTTCCCCCCAAATTCTTTTTTAAATTTTCTAACACGATTTTTTTCTTTAAACCATGTTTTCAGGACCGCTACCGTGGTTTAAAAGAGGGCCCACTGTAAATAAAAAGCTGGGATGGTGGGGTCCCCGGGGGGGCTGGGAAGGCCCGGGTTTCCCCCAAAAAAAAAGGCGGCTGCTTGTGGGGGGGTTATTTTTTTCCTTCCCCAAACCCGAAAAAATTTTTCAGGTATTAACACACATACACTAAAAATTATCATAATGAGCATATGTGAGAACCTAGATCCCCCAAAAAATCAGAGTGGGCATATTTCCATTCTGTCTGATTTTTTTTGGGTTTTCCCCAGGTTCTCCAAAACATGCTGCTTTTTGGGTAATCAATGAATTTTTTACCTAATTGGGGTTGCAGGGTCGAGACTCATCCTGGCCCCAAGGGATCTGAAAAACTTACTTACAGTTTAGGAAGGAAAAAAAAATTTCCCCCTTTTTCCCCAAGCACGAGGGTTGGGGACACTTGAAATCACCCATGCACCAAAAGGAGCAAGGTGAAGCGATCCTTTTCTGTCTTGAAGCCCGGGGACTTTTCCCTTTTCCCGACATATAAGTTTTGGTTAGTTTCTTCCAGAAAAAACTTCTCTATCAAAATTTAAAATTTGAGGGGGATAGCCATCCTCAGTAGGACCCCCCCTGACTCAATGGTTTAACTTACCCGGGGTACCGTTTCTTTAAAAAAATTTTTCCCCCCCCGGAACCTGAATATCATTTTTTCATCGTGTTAGATAATAATGTCCCTAATTCTTCAATCATAATAACCCCAAAACCCAAAAAATAATCTCGTGTAAAATGACGGGTCTACTGTATCTGTCTCCAACCAAGGGGTGGCTGAAAAAAAAATTTTTACCATCACTGTCTTGCCAGAGGGGGGCTACCCCTACAGTTATAAATAAAATTTAAATTTTTTAGGGTCCAAGGCCATTTTGGAAGGGCAACCCGTGCCCCAAAATTTAAAAAAAAAATTCATATTTTTTTTTACAAAAAGGTAGAGAATTTTTTTTTAAAAGGGAATAAAACAAAAGTACAACATTTGGTTTAAAATTGACGAAAAATTTTGCTCTCGCAATTTTGATAGTGTCAGATATTTCATCGGGGGTTTTTTCCACTTTGACTCCCATTTTAAGCCAATTAGTTTTTTCAATCACCAAATTTTAGCTATTTCACTAGTTTTTTCATTCCAAAGATTGAGCACAAGAAATTGCCCAATAACCCGTTTCAACTACAAAATAAAGTGATTGGAAATTGGTAATTTAGCCAATTTAACCAAAAGTTCAAAATATTCCCAAAAATTTTTAAAAAGGGGCAGAATAAACATTTTAGGTATTCCCCAAAAAAATTTAAAATTTCCTCTGTTCATTAGTTACGTTTTCAGTCTTTACAAATGAATTTTCCCTTTTTATTTTTATTAACATAATGAATTTTTATTCAAACCAAAAAATGGAAAATTTACTGTTATGCAATATTTGTAATAATTTACAAATAATATCACCAAAAATTTTGGGAAAGGGTTTTTAGATCCACCAGCTGGCGATTAGATTTTGAGGTCATTTTGTACTTTTAACTTTTTCAAAAATTGAAATTTCCGCTATTTTGAGCTCAGTTTCAAGCCTTTTTCAGTACTAAAACCAATCAAAATCATTCTATATCTGTAATATTTTTTAATTTATAAAATGAGACCAAAAAATGAAAAAACAAAAAAGATAAAAAAACACTGCAAAGTCGCTGTTTTTAAAAAAATTACGGTTTCGTTTTTTTTTTCATTATGCACTGTTTGCTGCGGGTTTTTGTTTATGTGGTGAAAATTTACCACTTAGATGTATTCTCTCATATCTAGCCCCAAATTAACTGCTCAAATCTTATCTGAGTAAGCTGAGCCATGACGTAGAACTACGGTTTGGACCCTGAACTCAAAGCCGAGAACTAGGGACGGACCCTGAAAGGGTTAACCCCCCCTCGTCAGAGTGCGGGCCCCTGATTTCCAATCTCCAGGACCCCAAGCCCGGGCCTCCCAAAGCCCCTGAACCCCTTCAAAAAAAGTTACCCTGCTCACACCCAACAGCACGGGGGTTCAAAAACCATTTCCCTTTTATTCGCTCATATCTAACACTCATGCATGCTTGTTGGAAGTTCAAGCCCATCTCAAAAAAACCCCCCTTTACCCCTCCCCCCAAACCTTTTCCTAGGCTGTCTACCCTCCCTTTTCCCTCCACTACAGATACACTCTCAAGTCACTCTTTTTCCCATCCTTCTACATGCCCAAAACCCACCTCAACAACCCTCCTCACCCCTCTGGAAAAAGTTTTGGTAATCCCGCACCTCCTCCTAATTTCTACTACCTGGGAACAACCTTTTTAAAACTGTAAATATAAAATTACAATATGCACACCACATCCCCCCCTAATAAAAAAAAAGAAATAAAGACAAACAATAATATATACATTTTAATTTTTATTAAGTCACTTCTCAAAATGAAAGCAGGAATAAAAATAACTCCTGTAAACTTCGTTAAAAAATACAAATTGTATAAGGTTAAAACACTGCAAATCAAAAAAGAGACTTTTTCTGTCCCACTTCCCACATACACTGTATGAAATAATATGATGAACAAGAATGATCTGCAAAAGTTTATTCTGATTTTTTAAATTATTTTTGTTTCCCAAATTAATTTCACATTTTTTTTTACATAAAAATTAGAATATGAGAAAAAAGAAATTAAATTGTATTAATAAATATAATTTTTATATTTGCTTCCTATATAAGGGCATTAATACTGTATACAATGAAATAAAAAAAACCAAAATTTCTGGAGGTAATTAGCAGGCAGAAACCCTGTTTGCTGTGAAGTTTGGAGGTCCACCAGCCAGACTTTTGAAACAGTACATAACATCTATTTTAATGACCCCAAAAAAACCTAACTGTACATAATGTACAAGTAGAATGTGATTGGGAAAAAAAAAAGCTTAAAGTTTACATTACCTAATATTGAGTTTTTTTAAAAACAGCTAATACTGTAAACCCACATAATGTTAAAAATTTTTTCCCTGAATGTTGTTTATGTCTTACAAATTTTTTGTAGGAAAAAGGGAACCCCCACAAATTCGTGGTTCCAAATTAAAATTTTTTTCGTGGTTTTTTTCCCTTTGAACCTAACTAATAATTGTTAAAAGGGGAAAACCCCCAAATTGCGAATAAAATTTTTATGCACTTTAATGTTAAATATTAAGAAAAGTATAAATTTAAAAATTTTTTTTAACTTAATATACAGTTTGGGGCCCTGAGTTTCAAAAACCCCCTTTGAGAAGGTTGTTGAGTCCCTTTTAAAAATTTGTTCCCATAAGGAATAATGTAAATTAGATTAGTAAAATTTTAGCCCCCCAAAAAAAACACTTACAAAAGACTTACAAAATTTACAAATTTGGGGGTTTGGGGGGCTGTTTAAAAATCGGGGCCCTTTTGTATTAATGCAAATTCAGAAAAATTTTCCCCTAAAAAATATAATACTGCAGTCCCCCTTTTCCCCTTCAAAACCCCGTTTTCCGATAACTGGGGGTTACGACAAGCTCTCTAACAAGTTGTTATTGTAAATTGTATGGGGGAATTTCCCGGCCCCAAAAGGCAGTGCAGCGCCCCCCGCATCAAAATCTAAATTTTCCCCCTTTCCCATGGGTATTTTAAATACACAAAGTTTTAAAATCTCCAAGATTCACAATTTGTAAAAATTTTTAAACAGCTTTTGGGAAAAAGGGAAAAAAAAAAGGAAAATGAAAAGGGTACAAAAAAAATTTTACTGAAAGGGGGTTTGTGATGTGTCCTGGCATCAAAATGTCCAAACCCTACATATTTTGTCTAAAAAATTTGTACTTTTTTGCACCCCATAGTAGAAGATAGAGATGGCTAGTGTGTTCTTTTTTTTTTTACATTTCGGTGTCTTGTGACAGCAAGAAATGATTAAATTCAGTGAACAAGGTACTATTTTCCATGGTAAAAAAAAATACAGTGGACCCCGGTGTTGGGCCTTTGTCAAACTGCTTTTTTTTAAATTTTTTTTTTTTAAAATTTTTTTTTATAAGTGTTTTTTTGGGGTCAAAAAGGACTAGTCTACAGTGGACCCCGAAAAGTAATTAATCCGTTCCAGGAGCTATTATTTTAACACGAATTTTAAAGCCAACCTTTTTTTCCCCAAAAGAAAATGTAAATACAAAAAAAACGTTCAAAAAAAATATTCACATACAAAATAATTAAAAATAATATATATATATACATTTACTTACTTTTATTGAAGAGTTCAGGCAGGGGGAAGGGGGGGTTTTGGGAGTAATGAAGGCCCTTTTTGGGCTTTTTTTTCCCAAAAAACAGGCCTGTTTCATCACAATTAAACATTTTTTGGGGGGAAAGGGAATTTTCCCTCCACCCCCCTAAGGGGGGAAAAATCCCCACCCTGCCACCCCCCTCGCTTCCCCCCCCCCCATGCCTGATAAACTCTCTGCATGAATGTTACACTCCTCCCCCCTTTTCTAACCCCCGCATGCCTGCTACCCCCCCTGCATGCCGCTCATTCCCCATCAATGTTACACCCCCGCATCAATGCTACACTCCCGCATCAATGCTACACTCCCTGCATCAATGCTACACTCCTGCATCAATGCTAACCCCGAAAAAAATGCAAAACTCCCTGCATTGCAAAAACTCCCCCATCAATGTTAAACCCCTGCATCAATGCTAAACTCCCCCATCAAAAGAAAACCCCCCCTGCATCAATGCTAAACTCTCTGCATTAAGGGCAACCCCCTGCATCAATGCAAAAACCCATTGAAAAAAAGAAAACCCCCTGCATCAATGCTAAACTCCTGCATCAAAGAAAACCCCCCTGCATCAATGCTAAACCCCCTGCATCAATGCTAAACCCCCTGCATCAATGCTAAACTCCCCATCAATGCAAAACCCCCGGGCATAAACCCCCACACCCCCCCTGAAAAAAAAGGAAAACCCCCCTGCGGGGAATGCTAAACCCCCTGCATGAATGCAAAACTCCGGGGCATCCCCAAAACCCCCATGCCCAAACTCACTGGGGGGAATGCTACACTCACTGCAGGGAATGCAAAACCCCCCTGCATGAATGCAAAACCCCCCTGCATGAATGCTACCCCCCTGCCCCCCTCAAAAACCCCCTGAAATGAATCCCACCCCCCCCTGCATCCCCGCAAACTACCTGCATGCCTGCTACACTCACTGCAAATGTTACACTCACTGCATGGATGTTAAACTCCCTGCATGAATGCTAAACCCCCTGCATGCCTGCTACCCTCCTGCATAATGCTACACTCACTGCATGAATGCTAAACCCCCTCATGAATGCTAAACTCCCTGCATAAACCCCCACCCCCCCCGCATGAATGCTAAACTCCCTCATGAATGCCCCCCCTGCATGCCAAAACTACCTGCATGCCACCACTCATTGGGTGAATCCCACACTCACTCCATGAATGCAAAACCCCTCATGAATGCAAAAACTCACTGCATGCCTGCTACACTCACTGCATGAATGCTAAGCCCCCCTGCATGGCAAAACCCCCCTGAAAAAAATTTTAAACCCCCCCAGCCTCAAACCCCCTGCATCCCCGCTACACTCCCGCATGCCTAAAAAACCCCCCTTTGCATGCCTGCTAAACCCCCGGGCATGCCAAAAAACCCCTGCATGCCTGCTAAACCCCTGCATCCCCCCCCACACCCCCCTTTTTTAAAAAATGCTACCCCCCTGCATCCTGCTACACTCACTGCATAATTTTCCTCACTGCATGAATGCTACCACAGGGTGCCACTAGGAAGTTTTTTTGGACCCATGGTGATTTTTTTCCCCCACAATGAAAATACAAAACCCCAAAAAAAAAAGACAAAAAATGTATTGTAATTTTTTGAAAGAGCGTTTGGGTAATGTTCTCTCAATGGTAAAAACGTTTTACTGGCAGGCCCCTTTTGGGGGAAAAAATTTTTGGGGAATGGCCCCTTTTAAAGGGATTCGGGAAAAAAAAAATTTTAAAAAAAAAAAGGGGGGCCACTGTAATGGGGAATACATAATAGTAATAATAATAATAATAATAATAATAACTAATAATCGCCCGGGGGTGGTTTTTAAATTTTTTTGAGGTCGGTGCCGTTTTGTTTGTTTCCCCCCGGGGGTTTGGGGCCATACTAGTACCCCCAAAAAATTTAGCGGCCTAAAAATTTAAGGGGGGAAGGGGGTGGGGGGTTCTTTTAAAGTGGGCCCAAAAAGGGGAAAAAAAAAATGAGGAAACCCTTAAAAAATAAAAAAAAACCCCCTTTTTTTTTAAAACATTCTTAGTTTTTTTTAGGTATTTATTGATTTTTTTTTTTTTGGGGCTCTTTTTTATAGAAAAAGATATATTAAAAAGAGAGGGAAAAGGCGGGGCCTCGGGTTTTCGTTTTGGGCCCCAAAAAAGTTTTTTTTTTAAATTTTTTTTTTTAAAAGCTTTTTAAGTATTTTTTTGGGGGAAAAAGGGCTAGTTTTTTTTTCATTATTCCTTATGGGGATAAATTCGTTTGGTAATGGCACTTGAACAGCTTTTCAAAAGAAAAAAAAAAAATTTTTGGGGACCACTGTCCCCTTTAAATTGAGCCCAAAGTACCCAAAAAAGTTAAATTTTGCCGATGTTCAAAAGAAAAAAAAATTACACAATGGGCCCAAAACACATCAACTGGTGAGTTTTAATATTCTTCCCCAAAAATGCGCTGATATTATTTATTTTTATTTTTACAATGATGCAGTTGTATACATAACAGAAAACTTTTTTTTTTGTGAGAATAAAAATTAAAAAAGGAAAAAAAAAAAATGTAAGGGGGGCCCGGAGGGGGAGCTAATGAACAAAAAGATTTTTTTTTCCCCGGAATGTCTGGTTGTTTATTCTGGACTCCATTTTCAAATTAGAATTTTTTTAAATTTTTTGTGAAATTGGCCAAATTGCCATTTTCTGACCACTTTTTTGGGGGGTTTTTAAAATTGGGGAAATGGGGGTTTTTTGTACTCAACGATAGAAGAAATGGAACATTGGAATTGGCCAAAAATAGGGCTCAAAGTGGGGGGAAAAATTTCTGATGCATAAAATCATCGAGAACATAAATTTTGGAGAGAAAACCCCCCTAAGTTTTCAATCAAATTTCATATTTTTGGGGCCCCTTTATGATTGGAAAAAAATTCTCTATCATTTCATTAGTTTTTTTTTTTTTCCCCAAAAAATTTTACGCTGAGAAGGGGTTTTGGAAGGCCTGTCGACCCCCAATGGGTTAAATGTCAGCTACCAAACCTATATGAAATAAGTACATATTACATTTAAAGTGCCCAGAGCAATTATTTTTTTTATTATTATTATTATTATACAGTGGGCCCCGAGTAAGAAAAAAATTTATTCCCCCCCCGCTCAAATCCATTAAAAGAATTTATTTCCCCCTTTTGGAATAATGTCATGTAGGTTTTTTTCCCATTTCAGCCCCCAAAAAAAACACTTCCCAAAGCACTTACAATATTATACTTACAAAAATTTTAAAGGGGTTTCAGGGTGTTTTTTTTGGGGGGCCCTTATTATTATAATTTTTATTACTTTTTATAAATTATTTTATTTTTTTTTTAACACATAAAATTTCCCCCCCCCAAAGGGAGGGGGGGCCCCAAAAAAAAAAACTTTTCATCATTCACCCATCACTGTCTTGCCAGGGGGGGGCTTTACACTACTTTTTTAAAAAAATGAAATTTTAAAACCCCCCCTTCCCCGAGTGCGGGCATTTTCTTCCATGCCCCGGACTCAAGCCCGGGGCCCCCCCCTTTTCCCGAATTTTCCCCTTTATAAATGTTACTTTGCTCACACCCCCAAAAGCATGTCAAGTATTAAAAACCATTTGTCCCCCTTCACTCTTATCAAATACGTCACGCTTTGTTTAAAAACCCCAAACCCCCGACAAAACCTCCCCCCCCCCCCCCCTCCCCCCTTTCCCCCGGGCCACCCCTACCCCCCCCTTCCCCTCCACTACAGATTTATACACTCGGGGCATTCTGTCTCCCCCCTTCTCTCTACATGTCCAACCACCTCAACATCCCCCCCTCAGCTCTTTTGGGGTAATTTTTTTTTGGGAATCCAGCACCTCCTCCTTTTCCCCCCAAAAATCCAATTTCTGCTTTTATTCACACCCACATTGACCTCAGACATGACATCTCCACTGCCTCCAGCCTTCCCTGTTGCAAATTCATCACCCATGTTCCCCCCCATATAAGAGTGTTGGTATAACTATACTCCCCTACATTCCTTTTTAAATTCCTGGACAGTTTTTTGTCCCACAGACTCGGTTCTCCCCTCCCCCTTTCCCCCATAAAATTATGGGGTTCACCTCATCCTTTTATAGACCCATCTGCTGACATGTCCACTCCAAATATCTGAATACATTCCTCCTCCATACTCTCCCCCCCCAATCTGATACCCCAAACTTTGACACCTAATTTTTTTGTTATCCCTTAAAACCTTACCCCTTTCCTATATTCACCTTAAATTTTTTTTTTTTTACACACCCTACCAAATTCATCCCCCAACCTCTCAATTCTCTTCAGAATCTCCCAAAAGCACATTATCAGAAAAAAACAACTGTGACAACCCCCATTTGGTTTTTATTTTTATTTTTTTCCCCCCCCTCTTCCAAAACCCCTTTGCATTCATTTCTCTTCCCTATCTATAAATATATTGAAAAACCCGTGACATCACACATCCTTGTCAAGGGCCCCCTTTTTTCGGGGGAAAATTTTCCCCCCCCCCTCACACCCTAAACCCGAGGCCCTCACCATCCTCAAAAAAACTTTTTACTGTTTTTTTTTAAACCACCTTCTATTCCATCACCTGCAACATCTGCCACATTGCCCCCTTTTCCACCCTATCTTTTCCTTTTTTCCCAACCCCTAAATCCAAAAACCTCTTTTCCCCCTTTTCCCCAAAAACTTTTTACCTATATTTTTATTAAACCTTGGTCTACAACCCCCCCCTTCCTAAACCCCCCTTTTTTCATCTGCTATCCTGCTTTCTGTCTTACTCTTTTCTTTCAATAATAACTCTACCATCCCCTTTCCAGGTACACTAACAGACTTTTTCCCCCCAAAATTTTTGGGACTCCCCCTTTTTTCCCCTTTTCCTTTATACAAAGGAACCCAAAACCCTCCCCTGAACCCCTTTTGGGACCTTACCCTTTTCCCTACATTTATTAAATAATAGCACCAACCCCCCAAAACTTTTCCCCCCCCTGCTTTTAACATTTCTATCTTTATCCCATCAATCCCAGCTGCCTTCCCCCCTTTATTCTACCCACTGCCCCCAAAATTCCCCACACTCACAATCCTTCCTTTTCCCACTTACAAGATTTTTCCCCTTCCCATCCCGAAATCACAGCCCCCGTCTTCATCAACATTTAACAACTCCTAAAAAATTTTCCCCCCCATTTTCCCCAAAAACCCCCCAATCCCCCATTTAATAATCCCTCCCCTATTTTTTTAAATGTCAAATCCTTTTTTTTCCTAGGTTTTCCCCCCCAATTTTAAATTTTCCCCAAAACTTTTCTTATTTTCAAAAAAATTTTTGATAACATTTTCCCCCTCTCTCATTTTTCCCCCTTTTTCATTGGTTTTTTCCCCTCCCCTTTTAAACCCCTCTTTTTCTCTCCATACCTCTTTTCCCCCTTTATCACTTTAATTTTTTAAAAACCCCTTTTTTTCTAACTTTTTTTCCCCTTTTTTTTTCCCCCTCTTTACATCATCATTCCACCAAGTCTTCCCCTCCGCACCCTCCCCTGTAAACCCACAAACTTCTGCTGAACACTCTAACATTACATTTTTAAATCTACCCCATCATTACCCCATTGCCTACCCTCACTAACCCATCTATCCTCCAAAGTTGTTATATCTTACCCTAACTGCCTCCTCTTTTAGTTTATAAACCTTCACCTCTCTCTTACTTACTGCTTCTATTTTCCTTGTATCCCATCATTTTTACCCCCCACTGTGCAACAACTAAAAAGTGATCTGATAATCTGTGGCCTCTATAAACATGTACATCCTGAAGTCTACTCAAAGTCTTTTATCTACCAATACATAGTCCAACAAACTACGCATTCGCCCTACATCAATCTTTATTTATTTATCCCTTTTCTTAAAATATGTATTACCTATAACAAACCCCCTATACAAAGTTCAATAAAGGGCTCCCATTATCATTTACCCCTGCACCCAAAAACTTACCTACCCACCCTCTCTACATGTTTTCTTTTTACTTTAGGTCCCAACACAATTACTCTCTCACTTGGTTCAAAAGTTCCTATACATTCGCTAAATCTTCCAAAATCTCTTTCTCTCCTACACTCCCTCTTCTCCAGGTGCATACACGCTTATTATGCCCCATTTTCGCATCCCCCCTTTTATTTTAATCCACATAACCTTGAATTTACACATTTATATTCCCTCTTCTCCTTCCATTACTGACCCTTTAAACATTATTCATCCTTCCTTGCTCTAACTCTCTAGATATCCTGACTTAATCCCATTTATTTCTCCCCACTGAAACTCGCCTACCCCTTCAGCTTTGTTTTGTGTATTATTATAAATTATTACCATCAACATACCTTGTTCAGTGAGTTTAATCTTTTTAAGATGCCATGAGACAGAGAGCACAGCATAGGACTCAGAAAAAAATCGGGAAAAATTGCGCTATTTTTCATTTTTTCTTATGATAAGTGATCTAGGAGTGTTTGCCCTGATGTAAACACCATTTTCTTTTGTTATAGACCAGAGGTACAGACAAGAGAACGCATCTATTTTATGATCTTATCCCAGAGCAGCAGCCCCACTCACATATGGCATATACTATTTATTTTGGCATCTTCATTGCAGTTCTAGGGTATTTATCGTATTTCTGATATCAATTTGGAATATGTGTGATAGATAGATAACCTTTATTACTATACAGTGGACCCCCAGTAACGTAAAAACTTCATTCAGAAGCCTGCTCAATGCCATTACCGAGCGAATTTACTCATTCAAGAAATAATGTCAAGTAGGTTAGTCCATTTCAGACCCCCAAAAATACACTTACAATATTATACTTACATAATTGTAGATTTCCGGGGTGTTCGAACTCGGGGTCCACTGTATTAGTATAATTACACAACATTTTATTAGCACCACAGCTAGTATCCGATGCCTATGACGACTCACCAGATACTGAATGCTCCTTCTGCTGGCCTCTCCTCTCTCCTATAGCTCCTCCCACTTCGTAACGATGTTAGATGGTGAATTTAACCCTTTCGGGGTGTGTGTCATACTAGTACGTTTACGAGCAGGGGTCGGTGACGTACTAGTACACATAAATTCTAGCGGCCTCAAATTAAGCAGGAAACGGCTGGTAGGCCTACATATGAGAGAATGGGTCTGTGTGGTCAGTGTGCGCAGTATAAAAAAATCCTGCAGCACACACTGCATGAGAAAAAAACTCCGACCGTTTTTGTTTAAAACAGCGACTTTGCAGTCTATTTTTCCTATGGCATTTATTGATGTATTCTCGTTTTCTTGATCTCATTTGATAGAATGGAAGATATATTAAGAAATAGAGATGATTTTGATTGGTTTGACAATGACAAGTCCCTTGAAATTGAGCTCTAAGTAGCAAAAATGTTCGATTTTAGCCGATGTTCAAGAGTAAACAAATCACACCATGCGTCCAATACACATCAACTGGCGAGTCTAATATTCTTGCACAAGTGCGCTGATATTATTTATACCATTTTTACAATGATGCAATTGTATACATAACAGTAAATCTTCTATTTTTTGTGAGAATAAAAATTCAAAATGGAAAGCAAAAGTAATGTAAGAGGGGCCTGGAAACATGACTAATGAACAGAGAAGATGTTATTTTAGTGCAGGAATGTCTGCCTTGTTTATTCTGGACACTATTTTTGAAATTGGCATCGTTTGAAATTTGTGTGAAATTGGCCAAATTGCCATTTTCTGACCACTATTTTGGGTAGTTGAATTGGTAAATAGCGGTTTCTTGTACTCAATCGATAGAAGAAATGGAGTTCTAGCAAATAGCTATGATTTTAGTGGACTGGAACATTGGAATTGGCCAAAAATAGAGCTCAAATTGGCGAAATCGCCGATGCATAAACATTTTGAGACCGATAACCGTGAGACCATAATTCCGTAAGTTTTCATTCAAATTTCATACTTTTGGTGTCGTTATGATCGGAAAAAGATTCTCGATCATTACATATGAAAAAATTATTATTTTTTTTTCCAAAAAAAATTCGACCCTGAGAACGTGTTTCTGAGAAGGCCTGTCGACCCCCAAAGGGTTAATATATTAGACAGAAAAATTAAAAAAAAAAAAAAATCTGAAAATTTACTACGTTTAGATGTACAGTGGACCCCAGTACTTGAACACCTCGGAAATCATACAATTATGTAAGTATAATATTGAAAGTGCTTTTGTAAGTGTATTTTTGGGGTCTGAAATGGACTAACCTACTTGACATTATTTCTTAAGGGAGTAAATTCGTTCGGTAATGGTACTTGAGCAGGCTTCTGGAATGATTTTTGTTTGTTACTCGGGGGTCCACTGTATATTACTCGCCGTGTCATAAAAATAATTTTTGTAAAATGACTGATATTTATACCAAAATGTTGCCAGATTCTTAAGCTATTTTTCTTTAAGCTTAACTCGTATTTGTATCTTACTTTTTTTATTTTTTTCTGTAATATATAAGACTTATGCAAATTAAAATAAAGTTATGAAGTTGGAGTTTCATTTTTATTTTATTTTTTCTTTGTAATATACGTATTTAATTCACTATCTGGCATCGTTACAAAATGGGCGGAGCTATAGCAAAGGGAGAAGCGAGCAATGTCTCAGCAACTCATGATTGCCCATCACGCATGGAGGGGGTGTGTCTCTTGGCACTATAAAATACAGTGGTACCTCAGTATACGTCCTTAATCCGTTCCAGGACCTTGGACTTACAATAAACAGGACGTATAGCAAACAAATTTTCCCATAAGAAATACAGTGGACCCCCGAGTAACGAACACCCCGGAAATCGTACAATTATGTAAGTATAATAATATATGTGCTTGTGGAAGTGTATTTTTGGGGGTCTGAAATAGACTAACCTATGTGACATTTTTCCTTAAGGGAGTAAATTCGTTCGGTAATGGCACTTGAGCAGGCTTCTGGAGTGAAGTTTTACGTTACTCGGGGTCCACTGTATAGGAAAACGATTAATCCATTCCCATGAAAAAAATCCTATTGTTATTGGCATATTATACATTGATGGGGCTGTATAAAATAATTTAAACACTGCTTAATAGTACTAAAATATGTAATTTAAACACTGCTTAATACTAAAATACATACATAAATACAAAAGAATTAGATGAAATAAATCCAAATTTAACCTCGCTTTACTTTGCTGAAAAGAGTCGAGTACCTACTAGGATAGTGCTGAAAAGGGAGGAGGAAATGTTATTGTTTGGAAGGAGAGTCCCTTCTTTTTCTGTCTCTTTTCTCTATTTGGACCTGGTTGAGCTCACCAGGTTTGACTTTACTAAAAATCTGTCCAAAGAACTTTGCTTCTGCCTTCTCTTCAGGATGTTTTGGAAATGTGACATTGTCTGGTCATTCTAGACAATGCTATTATGGCTTCTTTGGGCTTTGTTGGGGTGGTACTTCTCTGCAAAGTTTTGACGTCCATCCATTTGGCAAAGATTTCCTTGATTAATGAAGTAGGAGCTTCCTCTATCTCTTCTTCCAAGCCTGAAGAGAGTGCATCCATCTTAATCTTGTGCTCCTCCTTCTCAAGTTCCTGCAGCTCCTCAGTGGTCAGCTCTTCCCTGTGCCCCTCCACTAACTCCTCCACATCACCATCACTCACATCCAGACTCAAAGACCTGCCCAGAGAGACAATATCCACTATAAACACAGCCTCAAAGCCTTCAAAGTACCTTTCAGCCACTTCTTCTGGCCACAAATTCCTCCAAGCAGAGTTCATTTATCAGTATTAAACTTGCTGCCAGGCTTTGTCAATGAGAGTTATGCAATGGGAGATAGTTAACTAATTTTTCCAAAACTCTCTCAGGGTTAACTCTGTGTCAGAGGTCACTTCAAAGCACCTCTGGAATAGTGCTTTAGTGTAGTTTCTTGAAATTACTGATGACCTGATCTGAATGAGAGGAGTCATGCCATTTTGACCCATACAAATTCTAGCATACGAGTCGTATTCCAAACAAAGGTCGTATACAAAGTAAGAATTTTTGCGTCCAATCAGGACGTATACTAAGTTGGACTTATTCCAAAGCGGACGTATACCGAGGTACCACTGTACTGTATAATTATACTATTACAGTGGACCCTTGCTATTCGAACATAATCAGTTCCAGGAGATTGTTCTTAACATGAAATGTTCGAAAGTTGATTTAATATTTCCCATAAGAAATAATAGAAATACAATTAATCCATTCCAGAAACCCAAAAATATTAAAAAATAATATATTTTAATGAAATTAATTATATTTCTACATACACAAAAGAATTACATACTACTAAAAGTATTAGTAAATAAATGCATGTATTTTTACTTACCTTTATTGAAGATTGTTGATGGCATATGGAAGATAGGGAGGAGGAGTGAGGGAGGGAGGGGTTAGTGTTTAGAAGGGAAATCCCCCTCCAAAAGGACTTCATGTATCAAAGTCCTATCTGGGGTTTCTTCACTTTTTGGTCTTTTAATCCCACTAGGACCAGCTTGAGAGTCACTGGACACTAACAAAATAACTGTCCACAGTCCTCTGTTTCTGGCGCCTCTTTAACATGTTCCTGAAGTAGGACATTGTTTGGTCAATGAAAACGCTGCTGTTATGGCTTGTTTGAGCTTGCTCAGGGTGGTATTTCTCCACAAACCTTTGAACATCGTTCCACTTTGAACAAATCTCCTTAATCTCTGAAGAAGGCACCTCCTTAACTCCCACTTCCTCCTCCTTCTCCCGTGAATCAATAGCCTCAAATCTGGTCTTATGCTCTTCCAGTTCCAGCTGTTGCAGCTCTTCAGTTGTTAGCTCCACCCTGTGGTCCTCCACCAACTCTTCAACATCCTCGCCACTCACCTCCAAACCCAGGGACTTACTCACTGCCACAATACCTTCCACCACAGGCTCAGGGTCGTCAGGGTCAGGGTCAGCCTCAAACCCTTCAAAATCCCTCTGTTGGACACAACCTGGCCACAATGGTCTCAAGCAGAGTTCAAAGTCCTGGAAGTCACTCCCTCCCAAGCCTTACCTATAAGGCCTATGCAGCTGTAGATATTGAAGTGATTCTCCCAGAACTCTCTAAGGGTCAATTCAGTGTCTGAGGTCACTTCAAAGCACTTTTCAAACAATGCTTTTGTGTAGAGTTTTTTGAAGTTGGAAATGACCTGCTGGTCCATTGGTTGAGGAGAGGAGTGGTGTTAGGAGGCAAGAACTTCACTTTTATAAATCTGAAGTCTTTACACAGTAGGTCTTCCATGTTTTGAGGACATGAAGGAGCATTGTCCATTAACAGGAGGCACTTTTTGCTCAAATTCTTTTCTTGTAGGTATTTTCTCACACTGGGGCCAAACAACTCATGGATCCACTCACTGAAAAGTAGCTTTGTGACCCATGCATTCTGACTAGATCTCCACAAGACACACAATCTATTTTTGACGACATTGTGTTTCTTGAACACTCTGGGATTTTCTGAGTGATACACTAGTAAAGGCTTCAATTTAAAATCCCCAGTAGCATTACTACACAACATGAGAGTTAGCCTGTCTTTCATAGGCTTGTGTCCTGGCAGTGCCTTTTCCTCCTGAGTAATGTAGGTCCTGTTGGGCATTTTCTTCCAAAACAGGCCTGTTTCGTCACAATTGAACACTTGTTCAGGTTTCAAATCTTCAATCTTTATGTAGTCCTGCCTTATCACACTGTGTATGCCACTACGCTTCTTAAATTCCTCAAACCAGCCTTTGCTGGCTTTAAATTCGCTCACTTCACCACTCGTTGCAGGTATTTTCTTTGCAAGATCGGCATGCAACTTCCTTGCCTTTTCACAAATGATTGACTCCGACACACTATCACCCGCCAACTCTTTATCCCTGATCCACACCAGCAACAACTTCTCAATCTCTTCGATTATTTGTGGTCTATTTTTTACTAGCACAGTAACACCTTTTGCAACATCAGCTTCCTTGATTTGTTCCTTCTTAAGCAGGATAGAAGCGATAGTTGACCTGTTTTTGCCATATATCCTGGCAAGCTCAGAAATACGCACACCACTCTCATATTTTTTTATTATTTCCTTCTTCGTGTCTATGGTGTTTCTCACTTTCTTCATTCCAGGGGTACCACTAGGAACTTTCTTGGGACCCATGGTAGCTTATTTCACAGTCGCACTTAATGAACAAACTCCAAACAATTATAATTAAGTGTGAAATGTCTGGATGAGCGTGCAGGGTATTGTTCTCTCAAGTGTAAACACCGCGGGACTGGCTCTCCACGCCTGTGCGCTGAGGCACCAAAGCGCACTGGGTGGACAAGTCACGGACGCACTTGTTCGAATCGCGATATTTTGTTCGCATGTCGATATCGATTTTCTTGTTCTAATGACGATATATTCTATTGCCGAGCCGTTCAAATAGCGAGGGTCCACTGTACTATCAATTAAGGTTATCTACCTATCATATTTATTCCAGAAAAATATTAGGTATAACATAAATAACGTAGAAGCATGATAAAGATGTCCAAATTTATAAAAACTGACATTATACAGTGGAACCCTGGATTTCGTACTTAATCTGTTCCAGAAGGTCGGTCTAAATCCGAAACGTACGAAAACCGAAGTAATATTTCCCATAAGAAATAATTAATCCGTTTCAGACACCCAAAAGTATTAACAAAAAAATACATTTTATAGAGAATAACTATAATTTTACATACAGAAAACAATGAGAAATAAATATAAAGCACTAATGAAATGGATAAATGAAGACTCTTGTTGGCGTATGGAAGACAGCGAGGAGGGGAGAGGGAGGAGAGTTTATTGTTTGGAGACAGGACAAAATACTTGAATATGATGCTAATATCAACTCTATGGCTTTTTTATCTATCACAATTCATCTAATATGACATAATAAACAATACTAATAACATAGAAACATGATATATACTCGAGAATGAATAAAATATGTCATTACATATGTGATTAGTGGTGGCTTCGGCAGCTGGCATTCTCTCTCCTGCTGTGACTACATATCTTCCCATTATTATAGGAGAAAACGGAGTGTTTGTGAGGCTAATTGCACTTCATCACAGTTTCATAAGGAAAACATTGAAACAATGTATGTACGTAATTTATAAGAAATATTGTATAAAAACATAATAGAGAATGTAAAGAAATAAAGTGGTTATTGTATGTACAGTGGACCCCAACCTAACGAACACCCCGGAAATCGTACAATTATGTAAGTATAATATTGTAAGTGCTTGTGGAATTGTATTTTTGGGGGTCTGAAATAGACTAACCTACGTGACATTATTTCTTAAGGAAGTAAATTCGTTCGGTAATGGCATTTGAGCAGGCTTCTTAAATGAATTTTGTTCGTTAGGCGGGGGTCCACTGTATACTATAGTACACACTTGGAGGAGATGCTGGCAGAGGTTTAGGGTGGTGGAAGATAGCGCAGGGCAGCGTATGTTGTCAGTGGCCCTATAAACCTCCAACAACAATGGAGGAGTTAATTTCGTGTCGTCCTTTTTCTATTGCTTAACTTACGTACTACACTCTTAATGCTACACTTTATCGCTGGCTGGCGCTATAGCCTTTATCGACTCCTGCTGCTTTAGTATCGTACATATCATAGAATTACTGAAGAATTCTGTCGTGTTTCTCGCCTACTTTATCAAAGGGCTGGCATTCTGAACTTTCTTTGGCCCCATGGTGGCTTATTTAGCAGTCACAAGCACAAAAAACAATAGATTATTACAAAATGTTTCAGATGAATGTGCGAAGTAATGTTTACTCAACGAGTAACAAAGGCAGACTCATACTCTCGAGAGTATGAGTCTGATATGTATGATTTCCTGGTGGAGGTACAAAATCTGGACCAAAATTTCACCCAAAAAAGAGTTCTAAATCTGAATTGTACGATATTTGGACCGTAAAAAAAAGCGGAGTTCCACTGTATAGAGAAGTATTGAAGGGTGGAGGGCGAGGAGGGATAAAAAGAAAAGTGACCGCAACAATTACAGAAAACGTTATGCGCTATGTGCCTGAAGGGTAACTATAGATCACTCTTATCCTATGCAAACACTGAAAAAAGTGCGATTTTCTTGAAAAAAAAATCCTAAGTAATCAGCTATGCAAGCGTTTCGTTGAATATCTCAGAAGTAAGTCATTGAACTATTTCATGTTGTATTACCGTTAATAATAAACAGATTGAAAGGAATTTCTCAGCAAACATAAAACTGAATGTTTTAATTTTGGGTGTCAGTAAGGAGTGATTCCTTGATTAGCACCGAATTCGTTTACTGACATGGTCTTAGGAACGGAACTCCATTGGTAAGTGAGTAGAGGCTGTATAAATTTTTTTAGTGCTATAGTGAGAACACAAAGCAACCATAGAGGAAAACACAGCTTGAGATGGTGAAATGCCCCTGTACTCAGAGGTGTAAGGTCTGAAAGTAGCCAATCCGAGAGCGTTATTCATTTCTCCTTGCTGCTGATTGGCTGCTGGCCTGTGACATATATGAAGTGTATGACATGTATGAAACTGAGTTTGAAATTAAATTAAAGTGTTTTGGGGGCATATTTAGGGTTTAAACTATAAAAATAGGCATTTGTAGGCATTTTTTTTAACCACGTCCAGAATTCGCGGTTTTTCCAAATTCGCGGGTGGTCTTGAAATGTAGCCCCCATGAATTTGTGGGGACTACTGTACACATAATGCTGACATTACCATGAAAGTTGTGCATGTCTTACTAATATTATGGTACCCACATTAGGCTGACAATACATGAACACTGTCTCTCTCTCTCATACTAATACTGTGATACATACATAATGCAGACATTACCATGACTGTCATGTGCAACTTACCAATATTGTGATGAACACAATGCTGACATTTGCCTGAAATACTGTGCATACTATGGAATATCTTATTATTGTATATTTTTTAATGCAGTGACTGGAAATTAAGAATCTTAATATTTATTTTTTATTAACACATCGGCTGATTCCCACCAAGGCAGGGTGGCCCGAAAAAGAAAAACTTTCATCATCATTCACTCCATCACTGTCTTGCCAGAGGGGTGCTTTACACTACAGTTATAAAACTGCAACATTAACACCCCTCCTTCAGAGTGCAGACACTGTACTTCCCATCTCCAGGACTCAAGTCCGGCCTGCCGGTTTCCCTGAATCCCTTCATAAATGTTACTTTGCTCACACTCCAACAGCACGTCAAGTATTAAAAACCATTTGTCTCCATTCACTCTTATCAAATACGCTCACACATGCTTGCTGGAAGTCCAAGCCCCTCGCACACAAAACCTCCTTTACCCCGTCCCTCCAACCTTTCCTAGACCGACCCCTACCCCGCCTTCCCACCACTACAGATTTATACACTCTCGAAGTCATTCTGTTTTGTTCCATTCTCTCTACATGTCCGAACCACCTCAACAACCCCTCCTCCACCCTCTGAATAATAGTTTTGGTAATCCCGCACCTCCTCCTAATTTCCAAACTCTGAATTCTCTGCATTATATTCACACCACACATTGACATCAAACATGACATCTCCACTGCCTCCAGCCTTCTCATCATTGTAACATTTATCACCCATGCTTCACACCCATATATGAGTGTTGGTATAACTATACTCTCATACATTCCTCTCTTTACTTCCATGGACAAAGTTCTTTGTCTCCACAGACTCCGAAGTGCACCACTCACCTTTTTCCATTCATCAATTATATGATTCACCTCATTCTTCATAGACCCATCTGCTGACATGTCCACTCCCAAGTATCTGAATACATTCACCTCCTTCATACTCTCTCCCTCCAATCTAATATCCAATCTTTCGTCACCTAATCTTTTTGTTATCCTCATCATCTTACTCTTTCCTATATTCACTTTCAATTTTCTTCTTTTACGTACCCTACCAAATTCATCCACCAACCTCTGCAACTTCTTTTCAGAATCTCCCAAAAGCACAGTGTCATCAGCAAAAGCAACTGTGACAACTCCCACTCTGTATTTGATTTTATCTTTTAACCCACACCTCTTGCCAAGACCCTTGCATTCACTTCTCTTACAACCCCATCTATAAATATATTGAACAACCACGATGACATCACACATCCCTGTCTAAGGCCTACTTTTACTGGAAATAATATCCTCTCTCCTACACACTCTAACCTGAGCCTCACTATCCTCATAAAAGCTCTTCACTGCTTTCAATAACCTACCTCCTATTCCATACACCTGCAACATCTGCCACATTGCCCCCTATCCACCCCTATCATACGCCTTTTCCAAATCCATAAATGCCACAAAAACCTCTCTACCCTTATCTAAATACTGTTCACCTATATGTTTCACTGTAAACACTTGGTCTACACACCCCTACCTTTCCTAAAGCCCCTTGTTCATCTGCTATCCTGCTCTCCGTCTTACTCTTAATTCTTTCAATAATAACTCTACCATACACTTTACCTGGTATACTCAACAGACTTATTCTCCTATAATTTTTGCACTCTCTTTTGTCCCCTTTGCCTTTATACAAAGGAACAATACCGCTCTGCCAGTCTCTAGGTACCTTACCCTCTTCCATACATTTATTAAATAATAGCACCAACCACTCCAAAACTATACCCCCCTGCTTTTAACATTTCTATCTTAATATTAATCTAAATTACCATGAATGTCATGAGCCCAGGTAAATATTCAGATAATTAAGAATTGAATAAACATCTGGCTATACTTTAGAAACAAACACATACCTTCTTGCACTAACTGGAGAATATCACCTTGAACAAATGTCAGTTCATCTGTGTCACTTGCATCATAACTGCAATAAAAATGATAATACAGTACTGGTGATCCTTGCTGAGCAAACGGATTGTATTCCTGGAAAAACTGTTTGTAAACCTGCAAAATCCATTTCCTCATTACTTCTCATTATAATACAATGACACTGTGTATTTTATTGAAAATTTTGTTACTCTTAAAATTTTATGAAAATACTGTACTTAATAAAATTTTTTTTTTATTAACACATCGGCCGTTTCCCACCAAGGCAGGGTGGCCCGACAAAGAAAAACTTTCATCATCATTCACTAGATCACTGTCTTGCCAGAGGCGTGCTTACACTACAGCTACAAAACTGCAACATTAACACCCCTCCTTCAGAGTGCCGACACTGTACTTCCCATCTCCAGGAATCAAGTCCGGCCTGCCGTTTCCCTGAAACCCTTCATAAATGTTACCTTGCTTACACTCCAACAGCACGTCAAGTCCTTAAAACCATTTGTCTCCATTCGCTCCTATCTAACACACTCACGCACGCTTCCTGGAAGTCCAAGCCCCTTGCACACAAAACCTCCTTTACCCCTTCCCTTCAACCTTTTCTAGGCCGACCCCTACCCCGCCTTCCCTCCACTACAGATTTATAAATAAAAATTAATGTTACTAATTTTTCAGTGAAGAGGGCCTTAGTCTGAGGTAATGGATGACTATTGAATGATATACAGTGGTACCCCGACTTACGATATTTTTTCATTCCAGAATGCTGTTCAAGTGCCATTACCAAACGAATTTATCTCCATAAGAAATGATGTAAAATAGACTAGTCCTTTTAGACTCCCAAAATTACACTTACAAACGCATTTAAAAAAATTAACTTACATAAAAGGGTGTGTTTGGGGACCATCGTAAGTCGGGGTACCACTGTACAATGAATTATGAATAAGTGAATGAATGAATTATGATGAGTGTGCTTCCTCTTTTTTGGGGGGTCACCTTATCTTGATGGGAGAGATCTAGTACAGAGGACCCTCGGTCTTTGTACAGCTCCCAACTCAAACAATTATGTAAGTGTATTTTTGTAAGTGCTTTTGTAAGTGTATTTTTTGGGGTTTGAAACGACTAATCTAATTTACATTCGTCCTTATGGGAACAAATTCGTTCGGTAACAGCACTCGAACAGCATTCTGGAAAGAATTATCTTTGAAAACCGAGGGTCCACTGTATGTCAAAAAAATCAGAAAATGTTTGTTTTCCAATAAATTCAAGCCAGCCTATGGAACTTTTCAACTGTAGTAATTAGGCTATTTCTTTCTTTTTAACACACCAGCTGTCCCCTGCCAGGGGTGGAAGACCCAACCCAAAGAAGAAAGCACTTTCACCAATATTCACTCAATTTCAGTCTTTTCAGAAGTGTGTTGACATCACAATCAGATTACTCCTCCAACTGTAACATCCATACCCTTCCTTCAGAGTGCAGGCATTGCCCCTCCTACCTCAGGATTTGAGTCCAACTAACCAGCTTCCTTGAATTATGCTTTAACCCTTTGGGAGTCGACAGGCCTTCTTGGAAACACGTTCTCAGGGTCAAAAATTTTTTTGAAAAAAAAAAAAAAAAATCTTATGAAATGATAGGGAATCTTTTTCCAATCATAACGACACCAAACGTTTGAAATTTGAATGAAAACTTACGGAATTATGCTCTGCAGTTATCGGTCTCAAAGATGTTTACGCATTGGAGTTTTCACCCACTTTGAGCCCTATTTTGGCCAATTCCAATGTTCCAGTCCACTAAAATCATAGCTATTTTGCTACAACTCCATTTCTTCTATCGATTGAGTACAAGAAACCGCCTATTTACCAATTTCAACTACCCAAAATAGTGGTCATAAAATGACAATTTGGCCAATTTCACACAAATTTCAAACGATCCCAATTTCAAAATAGGGTCCAGAATAAACAAGGCAGACATTCCTGGCACTAAAATAACATCTTCTCTGTTCATTAGTCACGTCTCCAGGCCCCTCTTACATTACTTTTGCTTTCCATTTTGAATTTTATTCTCACAAAAATAGAAGATTTACTGTTATGTATACAATTGCATCATTGTAAAAATGGTATAAATAATATCAGCGCACTTGTGCAAGAATATCAGACTCGCCAGTTAATGTGTATTGGACGCATGGTGTGATTTGTTTACTCTTGAACATCGGCGAAAATCGAACATTTTCGCTACTTTGAGCTCAATTTCAAGGTACTTGTCATTGTCAAACCAATCAAAATCATCTCTATTTCTGTAATATATCTTCCATTTTATCACATGAGACCAAGAAAACGAGAATACATCAATAAATACCATACAAAAATAGACTGCAAAGTCGGTTTAAAAAAAACGGTCAGTTTTTTTTTCATTATGCAGTGTGTGGTGCAGGATTTTTTTTATACTGTGCACACTGACCACATAGACCCATTCTTTCATATGTAGGCCTACCAGCCGTTTCCTGCTTAATTTGAAGCCGCTAGAATTTACGCATACTAGTACGGCACCAACCCCTGCTCATAAAACGTACTAATCGGCACCGACCCGAAAGGGTTAAATTAGGTCTATAGTCCTAGGCCTAGAATTATTGTTAGACAACTGAAAGCCTATTTTAGGTGTAGTCACTATTCTTGGACTGTGTTCAGATTACAGGTCTGGTGAATAAGAAATTAGCAATATGAAATGAGCCCATGACTTGTTTATACTGTGAACTGTGAGTGCCCCAGCAAGAGCTCACTTTGGGCACTTCTTTCAAAATGGTTCTAATGGTGCTAATACAGAAAGTTCATTTAAAAATTTTTAACAAAGAAGTTGACCGAGTCTAGTAAATCCACTGAGTTCTGTTTTTAATAATATTCTGTGGATGGTTTTGATTCAGAGTTGTGATGCTCTTAATTACTTCACAAAGTAATGAAGATCATCCTCGACATACACTCATCAGTAGAAGTTCAACAGAGAACTGAAGTTAGTGTCGGTCCCATAGTGTGACACCATGAGCTCAGCTCACTCAGATAAGCTGCGAGTGGTAAATTTGGGCCTAGATAAGAGAGAATGGGTCTATGTGGTAAGTGTCACCATATAGAAAAACTGCAACTGTGTTTTTTATTTAAAACATGAACTTTGTGATGTATTTTTGCATGGTTTTTATGGTTGTATTATTGGTTTCTTGGTCATATTTGATAGAATAGAATGAAAGATATATTACAGAAATAGAGATGATTCTGATTAGTTTCAGGACTAAAAGTAGCTTGAAACTGAGCTCAAAAAAAGCAGAAATGTTCAATTTTTGCCAATATTCAGAGTACAATACATGTCCAGTACAAGTCCAACTGGGAAGTCTAATACACATTTAGGAATGCTCTAATATTATTTATACAATTATTACAATAATGCAATAATGCATAATAGTTTAACTTCTATTTCTTGTGTGAATAAAAATTCAAAATGAAAAACAAGCATAATATAAGAGGGCCTGGAGACATGACTAAGGAACAGAGGAAATGTTTTTATAGTGCCAGGAATGTCTACATTGTTTATTCTGGACCCTATTTTCAAATTGGCAATTGTTGAATTTTGCATGAAATTAGCCAAATTGCCAATTCTGATCACTTTATTGGATGGCTGAAATAGGTAAATGGTAGTTTCTTGTACTCAGTTGATAGAATAGAAGGAATACTAGTGAAATAGCTACGAGTTTAGTGGACTGGAATGATGGAATTGGCCAAAAAATAGAGCACAAATTGGGTGAAATCACAGATGTGTAAATATCGCTGAGACTGCTAACTTTGCGAGAGAATAATTCCATAAGTTTTCCATCAAATTTTGTACTTTTGATTTCATTATCTTTGGAAAAAGATTCTCTATCATTTCTTAAGATATTTTTTTTTTAAATTCTTCGACCCTGAAAAAAAGTTTGGGAGCAGGGGTCTTGACACTGAAAGGGTTAAAATAATGAAGAAGTTGGTTAATAAGAACTTGGTACAAATTAATTGGGACAGGAGTAAATCTTGTGATTATCTCATATGTCATAGTCTCCTGCTTAATTAATGTAGTTTGGGTTCTTTTGTTTTCAGAAGAGTCTGCCACTAACTTCTGGAAAGCCATCCAGCTGTGATGTTACCCTGCAACTCTCACCAGTGCTACAACAGCTGTTGTTCTGTAAGGCTATTCCCATATTCCTACAATTGTGCTCTTTGAGTGAATGTGGTTTTGCCAAATTCTCCTCTTCAATTCATGATTACTGCTGAAATTCATGATGGATGTTACACCTAGGAAGCATGTAAGTATTGTAGCTCTTAGAAAACATGCTGATTTGGGTATCAAACAGATCGCCAAAAATCTGAGCCTAGCAAAGTCAACTGTTCATCAGATTCTGAGGAGAGCTGATGACACTGGTGATTGTGGAGAACTGCGTCAAAGAAGATGTAGAAGAAAATTCAAGACAACACCTCACAATGACAACGTTATCATAAGAAATAGTATGAAGGATCCCAAGAAAATCAGCAAAGATCCACACAGAGATTTGGCTTCAGCTGGCTTAAATGTTGATTCTTCAACTGTCTGATGAAGGCTTCTTGAAGTTGGCAGAACTGCCAGAAAGAAAACAGCTGCGGTGGGCACTTAATCAGATGTGGTGCATTCTGAAGTACATGGGTACAGAACAGTGGTAGTGAGATGGAGCAAAGGTGAACCTCTTCCCGAATACACACACTCAACAAACACCTTCACACCCACGTAATAAGATGCTTTGGGGTAGTTTTACTGCTAAAAGCCCTGGATTGATTATTGTTGTTGAGAGAATGATGAACAGCAACAAATAAAAGGTAATCCTGGTAACTCATTTGCTTCCCTTTGTGGACAGAGACTTTCCTTATGGAAAAGGCATTTTTCAGAAGGATTTTGCTCCATACCACACTTCCAGAAAAATGCTGACATTCTTCAAAGAGAATGGGCTAAGTGTTCGAAATTAGCCTGGAAACTCTCCTGACCTCAACCCAATTGAGAATCTATGGGTAATAACCAAACACAGGATCGGGAAACAGGACTGTTCAACTATGGAGAAGCTAACTGCTGCTGTTATTAGGACCTGGTACCACGATAATGAACTTGCCAAAATGTGTTCAACATTGGTCGATTCTATGCCAAAGTGTTTAGCAATGCTTATAAAAGCACAGAGTACAGTGGTACCCGAGTTTGCCATAATTCGTTCCAGAAGGCTGTTCAAGTGCCGTTACCGAACGAATTTGTTCCCATAAGGAATAATGTAAATTAGATTAGTCCGTTTCAGACCCCTAAAAATACACTTACAAAAGCACTTACAATACAGTGGACCCCCGAGTTTCGTAAGGTTCTTACTTCGTAAACATTATGTTTCGTAAGCTTTTTACGATTTCGAGAATCGTAAAACCGCTCGTGTTTTGTAACGTATTAGACCTGTCTGCCTGCTCCGCGCCTGCGCGGGCGCAGGACGCCGCCAGTGAGCGTTGTTTACCATTGAGAGAACATTACCTAGCGTGCTCTTTCAAACATTCACAATACATTTGGTGTTTTTTTTGGTGCTTTAGTGATTGTCACTGTGAAATAAGTCACCATGGGTCCAAAGAAGCTTCCTAGTGGCACCCCTGTGGTAGCATTCATGGAGGGAGTGTAGCATTCATGCAGGGAGTGTAGCATTCATGCAGGGAGTGTAGCAGGCATGCAGGGAGTTTAGCAGGCATGCAGGGAGTGTAGCATTCATGCTGGGAGTTTAGCATTCATGCAGGGAGTTTAGCATTCATGCAGGGAGTGTAGCAGCCATGCAGGGAGTTTAGCAGGTATGCAGGGAGTGTAGCATTCATGCAGAGAGTTTAGCATTCATGGAGGGAGTGTAGCATTCATGCAGGGAGTGTAGCATTCATGCAGGGAGTGTAGCAGGCATGCAGGGAGTGTAGCAGGCATGCAGGGAGTGTAGCATTCATGCAGGGAGTGTAGCAGGCATGCAGAGAGTGTAGCAGGCATGCAGGGAGTTTAGCAGGCATGCAGGGAGTGTAGCATTCATGCAGGGAGTTTAGCATTCATGCAGGGAGTGTAGCAGCCATGCCGGGAGTTTAGCAGGTATGCAGAGAGTGTAGCATTCATGCAGGAGTTTAGCATTCATGCAGGAGTGTAGCATTCACGCAGGGAGTGTAGCATTCATGCAGGGAGTGTAGCAGGCATGCAGGGAGTGTAGCAGGCATGCAGGGAGTTTAGCATTGATGCAGGGAGTTTAGCATTGATGCAGGGAGTTTAGCAGGCATGCAGGGAGTTTAGCAGGCATGCAGGGAGTGTAGCTTTCATGCAGGGAGTGTAGCAGACATGCAGGGAGTGTAGCATTCATGCAAGGAGTGTAGAGGCTGAAGAATTCCTCCCCCAACAAGTGTTTAATTGTGATGAAACAGGCCTGTTTTGGAAGAAAATGCCCAAGAGGACCTTCATTACTCATTACTCTATCTTCCAGATGCCTGCAACTCTTCAATAAAGGTAAGTAAATGTATATATATATATTGTTTTTAATTATTTTATATGTGACTATTTTTTTGTGGAACGGATTAATTGTATTTACATTATTTCTTATGGGAAATAATGGTTCGAATTTCGTAAACTTCGTGTTAAGTACTAGCTCCTGGAACGGATTAATTACGATACTCGGGGGTCCACTGTAATACACTTGCATAACTGTTCGAGTTGGGAGCTGTACAAAACTCAGGGTACCACTGTAGTCATATCTCTTCTTTTTTTCTTTCAACAAACTAGCCACAACCCACCGAGGCAGGGTGGCCCCCAAAAAAATAGAAAAAAAAAAATTCTCTTTTTAACCCTTTGACTGTCGCAACCCCTAATCCTGAGTGCTCTCCTGTTGTCGCAAAATATTCGAAAAAAAAATTACAGTGGTACCTCGAGTTACGATGGTCCCCAAAATCGCCCTTTTATGTAAGTTTATTTTTTTAAATGCTTTTGTAAGTATATTTTTGGGGGTGTAAAAGGACTAGTCTATTTTACATTATTCCTTATGGATATAAATTCGTTTGGTAATGGCACTTGAACAGCATTCTCGAACGAAAAAATATCGTAACTCGAGGTACCTCTGTATTTTTTTCTTTTCAAAATGTTAAGATTATTTTTCTGATTGTTTTTATCATATTTTTTTTTTTTTTGTGATCAGTACTTACCGAGATATGGAGGCGTAAAGTTGGCAGAAAATGAGCCGTGTATGGCAACAGCAGCTAATGCCGCTCACTCAATAAATTTTGTTTACTTCCATTTGTAGATTTCTTGTTTTTTTCACTATTTTATTTTCTTACGTAACTTATGTGGCCTGTGAGACCAAAGTAAGGTGCAATGTACATACATACACTCATTGTATGCAACACAATAACCGCACAAACATTATTATCATTATATTGTTTACAAAACTTGTTTACACAAACCAACAATACAAAAAATTCTTTATTACTATTCTTCTATAATATATATTAATTTATCTCTTTATTTTTTTTTTTTTTTATTAACACATCAGCCGATTCCCACCAAGGCAGGGTGGCCCGAAAAAGAAAAACTTTCATCATCATTCACTCCATCACTGTCTTGCCAGAAGGGTGCTTTACACTACAGTTATAAATTTATCTCTTATTGTTTTTATATATTCTAAAATTTCAACCAGTGCATTATTGAATTCAAATAATTATCCAAACAAACAAACAAACAAATTTTATTTCATTGCAGGTTACATGGGTATCGGAAGTTACAATGTAAATTGAGTGCAAGGAGAGCCACTGACATGCCATGGCATTAGGGGCAGCTTATTCTAGTCCTTAAAAACTATGTACTTAATATTAGAGAAATTTATTGAGTTTATTCTAGTTAAAAATTATTTTCAAAATTACAATATGATGAAATTTTACTGTTTAAATTATTATATAATGATATTAGATCTTAGATTGTTACAGGTGTTAAGATTCTTGAATGATAATATGGAATTGAGATTATCTTAAGGAAAATAACATTGAGCATTTTTGACATTAACTTATAATATGAGTAGGGGGTAACATAATAGTAACATATTATTAAAAATTGAGATTATCGTATAGGAAAGTAACAATGAGCATTTTACAAGGTAGTTTATAGCATGATCATTTAGGTTTGGGTGAGTAGGTGGTTTTTGAGTTGAGTCTTAAATTGATTTTCAGACAAGATTATCTTAATATTTACTGGTAATGAATTCCAGATTCTGGGGCCCTTTATGTGCATAGAATTTTTACATAGGTTGATATGAACACGGGGTATATCAAAAAGTGATCTGTGTCGTGTGTTGTGGTCATGGGTCCTATTAAAGTTGGTGAGGAGAGTTTTGAGCAGAGGGTTTATATTAGAGTGTAAAGTTTTATATATGTAGTAGGCACAAGAGTAAGTATGAATGTTCTTTACGGTGAGTAGTTTGAGACTTTCGAATATTGGTGGAGTATGCTGTCTAGAGTGGGAATTTGTTATCATTCTGACTGCGGCCTTTTCTTGTGTTATGAGTGGTCTAAGGTGATTTAACGTTGTTGATCCCCATGCACAGATTCCATAGGTGAGATACGGGTAGATAAGTGAATGATATAGTGCAAGGAGAGCTGATTGAGGTACATAATAGCGTATCTTTGATAATATGCCTACTGTCTTCGAGATTTTCTTGGAAATTTGTTGTATATGTGTTTGGAATTTAAGGCTACTGTCAAGGTGGATTCCTAGGAATTTTCCCTCTGTGAGTCTTGTGATGGGTGTACCAAGTTAATACTAGTCATAGCAACTATTCCAACCATTTCATTAGCCAGTTCAATTAGTAAATCATCAACATTGTACAACTATCCTATATCTCTGTGAAAATTGTCCAAAAATGTAATAATCCAATAGTTAGTATTTGTAACTTTTTATATAGTATATCTATTTCTATAATTGCATTTACTACTATATTTTTTAATACATATTTACCACTACCATTTTCCAATCTTAACTATATACAGTGGACCCCCGGTGTTCGTCCTGCTCAAAACACTCCCTTTTATGTAAGTGTATTTTTTTAAATCCTTTTATAAGTGTAGTTTTGGGGGTCTAAAAGGACTAGTCTACTTTACATTATTTCTTAAGGGAATAAATTCGGTTGGTAATGGCACTTGAACAGCATTCTATTACGAAAAATGGACGAACACCGGGGGTTCACTGTACAGTATTAGTGATCACTTTATTTACCTAAAATTTGATTAAAACCTTTTCTACTATTAGTCCACTCTACGTTGTATTAATAAATCATCAACATTGTACAAATATCCTATATCTCTGTGAAAAATTGTTCAAAATTGTAAAAATCCAATTAGTTTGTAAGAATAATTAATCTAGTATCATATTAATAAGTTTAGTATATTCCATTGTTATCAAGTCTAGTTATAGAATCACACTAAATCTTATGATTACAGGCATTGATCCTGATATCAACCTATTATTAAATGACTTACATGATTCCAATAGCAACTGTAATTACTACACGGCAGATCAAGCAAAGACATTACTCAGAGCCAACAATAAAATAACCATCTTTAATTACAATGTTAGATCTTTGAGCAAACATTATGATGACCTCACAGCACTACTCCAATCCCTACAGACCAATATATCAATCATCACACTCACTGAGACCTGGCTAAAGCCTAGTATTACAGATGTCTATGCCATCCCAGGTTACACAGCCATACACAACTGTAGGACTGATCAGCGAGGGGGTGGAATAGCTATATATTACTCAGATCAACTTGAATGTATCAATAACTCCTGCACAAGTGATGAGCATGGAGAATATATTGTAGCTAAATTTAAATCAAAAGACCTGCAAAAACACCTCACAGTTATAAACATCTACAGACTACCACAGTCAAACATTCACCACTTTAGTGAAAAATTAGGAAACCTGATAACTGATGCACACATGAACAAAGACCATTTGCTGCTCACAGGAGATTTCAACATAAATCTCCTACATGACCAGGACCCACAGGTAACAGAATTCACAAACGCTATGAACAACTGCTTATTACTACCAACAATATCAAAACCTACAAGAATCTCTGAGATGAGTATCTCATTATTAGACCACATCTGGACTAACACTATATCCCCTCTGAAATCAGGCATAATCACAGACAACACCACAGACCACTACCCTACATTTCTCATAACCAACCTAGGTAACTTGCCCCAAGATATTTCAAAAGTTACCTTCAGACTACATAACGAGTCAGCTGTGATTGACATCAACTGGAATAATGAGATTGAATCATATTCAGATACTAATGAATGCATCAATAATTTCCTTAAAAAAACCCACCACCTCTATAACAAACATTGCCCTAAAAAAACTAAACAGATCACAGCTAAGAGACTCAACAATCCCTGGCTAACACCCAGCATCCTTAACCCTTTGACTGTCGGAGGCCCCATTCTGAAACTGTCATTCTATGTCGCAAAATTTTGGAAAAAAAAAAAATTATTTTTTCTTATGAAATGATAGAGAATCTTTTCCCGATGGTAATGACACCAAAAGTACAAAATTTGATGGAAAACTTACGAAATTACGCTCTCGCAAAGTTAGTGATGTCAGCGATATATACCCATCGGCGATTTCGCCAAATTTGAGCCCTATTTTTGGCCAATTCCATTGTTACAGTCGACCAAACTCATAGCCATTTCTTTAAAACTCCATTTGTTCTATCGAATGAGTACAAGAAACAACCAATTTACCGATTTCAACTACCCAATAAAGTGGTCAGAAATTGGCAATTTTGCCAATTTCATGCAAAATAAAAAAGATGTCAATTTCAAAATAGGGTCCAGAATAAACAATGCAGACATTCCTGGCACTAAAATAAGATGTTATCTGTTCATTAGTCACGTCTTTAGGCCCCTCTTATATTACTCTTGCTTTCTATTTTGATTTTTTATTCACACAAAAAATAGAAGATTTATTGTTATGCAGACTATTGCATTATTGTAAAAATGGTATAAATAATATCTGTGCACTTGTGAAAGAATATTAGACTCACCAGTTGATGTGTGTTGGATGCGTGGCATGATTTGTTTACTCTTGAACATTGGCAAAAATCGAACATTTCCGCTACTTTGAGCTCAATTTCAAGATCGTTTTTATCATGAAACTAATCAAAATCATCTCTATTCCTGTAATATGTTTTCCATTATATCCAATGAGACCACGAAAAAGAGAATACAACCATAAATACTATACGAAAATAAACCTCAAAGTCGGCGTTTTATTCCAAAAACATGGTCGGAGTTTTTTTTTTCTCATTATGTACTGTGTGCTTCAGGACTTTTTTTATACCGCGCACACTGACCACACAGACCCATTCTCTCATATGTGGGCCTACCAGCTTTCTCCCGTTTGATTTGAGGCCGCTAGAATTTGTGAGTATATATACGTCCGAAACACTGGCTCGTAAGACGTATATATACGACCGAAACAGTCAAAGGGTTAAATCCATTAACAAAAGGCACCAATATGAAAAACAATACAGAGGGGTCTAATAACCAGAGAACAATCCAAACGCTACTCATCAATCCTTACCAGCCTGATAAGAAGGTCAAAAAAATTATATTATGAGAACAGATTACATAACATAAAAGGTGATATGAAAAAGACCTGGAAAACCCTATCAGCAATTCTAGGAAATAAAAAGATATCTCAGAACAATACCATCAAATTATAAAAAACAGACGAACCCCTACTCTCTCCAACTGAGACAGCAAACAGACTTAATGTTTTCTTCTCCACCATAGGAAAGAATCTAGCAAGTAAAATCCCAAGCTCCAACACACGTCCAACAGACTATCTCACCAACAGCTACCTTAATACGCTATTCCTAGCTCCTACCAACCCAATAGAAGTCTCGCTCATAATCAACACCCTTAAAAACAAGGCAAGAGACATAAATAGCTTACCACCTTTTATGTACAAAAAAGCTTCACAAGTCCTGTCACCAATTATTGCAACACTATTCAATAAATCCATTGAAACCTCCACATTCCCATCAATTCTCAAAATAGCAAGGCTCACACCGATCCATAAAGGAGGTGATCAAACAAACTTGAATAATTATAGACCAATATCCAATTTACCACTGCTCTCTAAAATCTTTGAAAAGTTAATTCATAGACAGATCTGTTCCTACCTCATCTCACACAATGTACTCAATCCCAGTCAGTTTGGATTCAGGACCAACAAAAGCACAAATGATGCCATTATACACATGCTAGAGTTAATATATACCGCACTTGAGAAGAAAGAAGTTCCACTGGGAATCTTCATTGATCTACGCAAAGCTTTTGATACAGTTGATCATGATTTACTGCTTACTAAACTAGCACACTATGGTATAAGAGGGCACTTGCTTAACTACATAAAGTCATACCTCAGTAACAGAAGCCAATATGTGTACACAAATGGAGCGAACTCTTCCACACAGCAAATTACAGTCGGAGTCCCTCAAGGAAGTGTACTGGGTCCACTCTTATTCCTCATTTACATCAATGACCTACCTAATGCATCACAACTACTCAAGCCCATATTATTTGCTGATGACACAACATATGTCTTCTCTCACCCAAATCCAGTCATACTAGCCAATACTGTTAATGCAGAATTACAGAAAATATCGACATGGATGACGACTAATAAACTTACTCTAAATACTGACAAGACCTACTTTATACAGTTTGGAAACAGAGTTACAAATGTTCCACTTAACATAACACTCAATGGTTCACTCATCACAAGACTCAAAGAGGGAAAATTCCTAGGAATCCACATTGACAGTAGCCTTAAATTCCAAACACACATACAACAAACAACAACACTCTGGGACACACACCATAACTTGGTAGCACTGACAGATTCCAGGACTTAGGCCACACGCAATGACTAACACCAGGACCCAGCGGGCGTATACCGAGAAACTCCAGGACCCAGGGAGACCAATATTTCGAACACAGTTACAAAGACAGTAGGCATATTATCTAAGATACGCTACTATGTGCCTCAATCAGCTCTTCTTGCACTATATCACTCGCTCATTTACCCATATCTCACGTATGGAATGTGTGCATGGGGATCAACAACATTAAATCACCTAAGACCACTCATAACTCAGCAAAAGGCTGCAGTCAGAATGATAACAAATTCCCACTCTAGACAGCATACTCCACCAATATTCAAAAGCCTAAAACTACTCACCATAAAGAACATTCACACTTATTCTTGTGCCTACTACATACATAGAACCCTTCATTCTAATATAAACCCTCTGCTGAAAATTCTCCTCACCAACTTTAATAGGACCCATGACCACAACACATGATACAGAAAACTTTTTGATGTACCCTGTGTTCACAGCAACCTATGTAAGAATTCTATGCACATAAAGGGCCTCAGAATCTGGAACTCATTACCAGGAAATGCTAAAATAACCTTGTCTGAAAATCAATTTAAGACTCTTCTCAAAAACCACCTACTCACCCTAAAATAATACTCATACTGTAAATTGCCTTCAAAAAATGCTCAAAGTTATTTTCCTATAAAATAATTTCAATTTTTTACAATTATGTTGCCACCTAATCACCCTAAACTAAATACTCAAACTGTAAATTACTCTCAAAATGCTCAATGTTATTTTCATTAAGATAATTTAACTTTTGCTATTATGTTCCATCCTACTAAACACTAGTAAAGTAAAGTAAAGAAAAGTAAAGTAAATTTGATTTCGTTGCAGATTGCAGATTACATAGGTATTGGTAGTTACAATGTAAATTGAGTGCAAGGAGAGCCACTGACATGCCATGGCATTAGGGGCAGCTTATTCTAGTAACTTAAAGACTATGTACTTAATATTAGAGAAATTTATTGAGTTTATTCTAGTTAAAAATTGTTTTCAAAATTACAATATGATGAATTTTACTGTTTAAATTATTATATAATGATATTAGATTGTTACAGTAATGGTAATATGGAATTGAGATTATCTTAAGGAAAATAACATTGAGCATTTTTGACATTAACTTATAATATGAGCATTTAGTTTTGATTGAGTAGGGGGTAACATAATAGTAACATATTATTAAAAATTGAGATTATCGTATAGGAAAGTAATAATGAGCATTTTTCAGAGTAGTTTATAGTATGATCATTTAGTTTTGGGTGAGTAGGTGGTTTTTGAGTTGAGTCTTAAATTAATTTTCAGACAAGATTATCTTAATATTTACTGGTAGTGAATTCCAGATTCTGGGGCCCTTTATGTGCATAGAATTTTTACATAGGTTGATATGAACACGGGGTATATCAAAAAGTGATCTGTGTCTTGTGTTGTGGTCATGGGTCCTATTAAAGTTGGTGAGGAGAATTTTTAGCGGAGGGTTTATATTAGAGTGTAAAGTTTTATATATGTAGTAGGCACAAGAGTAAGTATGAATGTTCTTTACGGTGAGTAGTTTGAGACTTTTGAATATTGGTGGAGTATGCTGTCTAGAGTGGGAATTTGTTATCATTCTGACTGCGGCCTTTTGTTGTGTTATGAGTGGTCTAAGGTGATTTAATGTTGTTGATCCCCATGCACAGATTCCATAGGTGAGATACGGGTAGATAAGTGAATGATATAGTGCAAGGAGAGCTGATTGTGGTACATAATAGCGTATCTTTGATAATATGCCTACTGTCTTCGAGATTTTCTTGGAAATTTGTTGTATGTGTGTTTGGAATTTAAGGCTACTGTCAAGGTGGATTCCTAGGAATTTTCCCTCTGTGAGTCTTGTGATGGGTGTACCATTGAGCGTTATGTTAAGTGGAACATTTGTGGCTTTGCTTCCAAACTGTATGAAGTAGGTCTTGTCAGTATTGAGAGTAAGCTTGTTAGTCGTCATCCATGTTGATATTTTCTGTAATTCGGCATTAACAGTGTTGGCCAGTATAACTGGATTTGGGTGAGAGAAGACATATGTTGTGTCATCTGCAAATAAAATGGGTTTGAGTAGTTGTGATGCATTCGGTAGGTCATTTATGTAAATGAGGAATAGGAGTGGCCCCCAGGACACTTCCTTGAGGGACTCCGACTGTAATTTGTTGTGTGGAAGAGTTCGCTCCATTTGTGTACACGTATTGGCTTCTGTTGGTGACGTATGACTTTAGGTAGTGTGCTAATTTTGTGAGCAGTAAATCATGGTCGACTGTATCAAAAGCTTTGTGTAGATCAATGAAGATTCCCAGTGGGACTTCTTTCTTCTCAAGTGCTGTATATATTAACTCCAACATGTGCATAATAGCATCGTTTGTGCTCTTGTTTGTCCTGAATCCAAATTGACAGGGGTTGAATACATTGTGTGAGACGAGGTAGGAATAGATTTGTCTATGAAATAATTTTTTGAAGATTTTAGAAAGCAATGGTAAATTAGAAATTGGTCTATAATTATTCAAGTCTGTTTGATCACCTCCTTAGTTACAATGTCTATCATCATTTTGTAATGAACAATGTATTATCATCATATCATAATCTGACTGATCTACCAATTCAAACTCACTCAATTATTCCAATATTATATTCATAGTCTATAAGCCATTAGATTAAGCTGCCCCTAATGCCAAGGCATGCCAGAGGTTCTCCTTGCACCTCAACTTATGTATGTAATGTAAACCCATGTACACGAGCAAAGAAATAAAATTGTATTTGTATTGTACGTATTTGTATTATATACAAATGTACAGTCAATGGACATGTTCATAGAAGTTCTGCAGCTTGTGGAACTCTTTGAAACATGGTTCTATGCACAGTGGTGTTTTACATTCCTCACGCATAAAACGAGTGTCTGCATTTTTGTGGGTTTTTTTGTATATGTACAGACAAAACACCTCTTGTGAGCAGTTTTCTTCAAAGTAGCAGCAGGCAGTTGTGTTAGGTAGTTATCCTAGGTTCATGGTCGTCTGGGTCGTCATTCCTTCCTTCCTTCCTACATTCCTTCTTACATTCCTTCCTACCTACCTTCCATCTCGTCCTTCCTTTCTTCCTTCTGGTTTCTATATATACACACACACAGTCACTGGACACTTCATAGAATTGCTATTAGCTTCTGGAAGCTAGTTGTTGTTTCTGGGTTATCATTCCTTCCTTCCTTTATTCCTTCCTTCCTACATTCCTTCTTACCTTCCTACCTTCCTCCTACCTTCCTTCCTGCCTTCCTTCCTACCTACCTTCCTTCCTACCTACCTTCCTTCCTTCTTACCTTCCTTCCTACATTCCTACCTACCTACCTTCCTTCCTTTCATCTCATTCCTTCCTTTCATCTCATTCCTTCCTTTCTTCCTTCTGGTTTCTATATATACGCATATATAGTCACTGGGCACTTCATAGAACTGATATTAGGCTTCTGAAAGCTGGTTGTTGTGAGTGTGTGGACTTATAAAACCTACTTACTTACGTACTTACTTATTTTCTTTCATTCTTTTTTCTTTCTTCCTTCTAGTATCCTGGGCATTGCTTTCGGTCAGAAACTCCTCAAAACCATGAAATTCATCTTCACTGACACTTCCATCTGTGTTAGAGCTATCACTTGGGAAGAGAAGAGTCCCAGATTCGCCCGGAGTCTGATATTTCTTACCGCTTGGCATGCTGAACAAGGACTACTGAAATGGCGTTCCCACAATGCACCACTGGCTCCCCGATTTTTTTTATACTGTGCACACTGACCACACAGACCCATTCTCTCACATGTGGGCCTACCAGCTTTCTCCTGCTTGATTTGAGGCCGCTAGAATTTATGCGTCTTAATACGTTCGAAACAGTTGCTCGTAAGACATATATATACGACCGAAACAGTCAAAGGGTTAAATTTAGTAACATACACAGGAGAAGGGGTTACTAGCGCCTTGCTCCCAGCATTTTAGTCGCCTCTTACAACACGTATGGCTTATGGAGGAAGAATTCTGTTCCACTTCCCCATGGAGACAAGTGGAAATAAACACGAACAAGAACTAGAAAGAAAATAGAAAAAAAGTCAGAGGAGTGTGTATATAATCAGTGGTACCCCGGATTTCGTCAATAATTTGTTCCAGAAGGCTGTTCGAGTGCCGTTACTGAACTAATTTGTTCCCATAAGGAATAATGTAAATAAGATTAATTCATTTCAGACCCCCAAAAATACACTTACAAAAGCACTTACAAAAATACACAATTGTTCGAGTTGGGAGTTGTACGAAATCCGGGGTACCACTATATATGCTTGTACATGCATGTGTAGTGTGACCTAAGTGTAAGTAGAAGTAGCAAGACATACCTGAAACCTTGCATGTTTATGAGACAGAAAAAAGACACCAGCAATTCTACCATCATGTAAAATAATTACAGGTTTCTGTTTCACACTCACTTGGCAGGACAGTAGTACCTCCCTGTGTGGTTGCTAAGTCATTTTTTTGTTTTCAACGCACAGGCCGTCCCCCACTGAGGTAGTGTGACCCAAAAAAGAAACACTTTCACCATCATTCACACATAATCACTATCTTTGCAGAGGTGCCCAGATATGACAGTTTAGATGTCACTCCCAACAGCCAATATCCCAAACCCCTCCTTTAGCCCTTAAACGGTCCAAACGTATATATATGTTCGCACGCCCAGTGCCCCGAATATTTTGAAAAAAAAAAAAGAAAAAAAAAAAATAGAAATAAAGAGCACATTTTTTAAGTGTTATAGGATAAAAAAAAATTCAGGGTCAGTACTTACCGAGATATGAGGCAGAGAAGTTGGCACTGGATGCTCACCTGACAGCAACAGGAGTCCTGCTGCTTGCAGAATTGTTGCCGATATACCTTTTTTTCTCTTTTTTTTATTATTTTATATAATTTTTATGTTCTGATAATTACAATTTATAGTAGATCTTGTGATTTCATAGCCAATCTTTGTTCTGACACTAATATTAAGTACTGAAATTGTACTCAAATAATAATAATAATGATAGTGCATAAAAATAATAATAATGATAGTGCATAATAATAATAATAATAATAATAATGATAGTGAATAATAATAATAATAATAATAATAATAAAGTTCCCTTGAAGCATTATGTAAGATGTGTGTCGCTGCCTTATCTCATCTGATCTCCACTAATGATGACTGGTGACATTTGATGAGGGGTGAGGGTAGTCTTATCTTTTCTAATCAGTCCAGTAATTACAGTGATGACATTTGATGAGCTTACACTGCTTCCCTTTATTTGTTACGCAAACCTGTGTGTCTGTCTGTATCTATCTGTCTGTGTGTCTGTCTTTCTGTCTGTCTGTGTGTCTGTCTTTCTGTCTGCCTGTGTGTCGTCTACTTTCTGTCTGCTTGTCTCAGAGAGTAGCTCATAAACCAACTGGTATTATGCAGATCACAAGCACATTACGTATATCACTTTGTCTTGATTTTTTTTAGTTATCCTAGGTAATTTACACTATGTATAATTGTATTTACGTATGTGTTCCTATGAAATAGAGATAGATGGAGACAAAGAGACAGATAGATACAGACAGACAGATAGATACAGACAGACAGATAGATACAGACAGACAGATTGATAGATACAGACAGACAGATAGATACAGACAGATAGATGCAGACAGACAGACATAGACAGCCAATCAGGTACCCAGCTGACCAGCCAGCTGCTGGCCAGCCAGGTGGCCAACCAGCTGCTGGCCAGCCAGGTGGCCAGGCAGGCAGCCAGCCAGCTGGCCGGCCAGCCTGCTGACATCACTTTCCACTTAAAAGGGGAGTGTTAATATGACAAGACATCAGTGAATCATTGATGTTTGCCGCGCTGTTTGCTCTAGCTAGCGCTCAATTTAACTGGTGCTCCCACAAGGTACTAAGTGGTCCCAGATTTTTTAAATATGGTGCACACCAAGTGTTAAGACCCATTCTATGCTGACCAGGCATCTCAGACCAATCGTGCCAAATTTGGAGGCAGGAAAAATAAAACGTATATATACATTTGGGGCAGTAGCAGTACTAACGTATATATACGTTTGGACCGTTTAAGGGTTAAAGTGCAGGCATTGTACTTACCATCTCCAGGATTCAAGTCCAGCTAACCAGTTTCCCTGAATCCCTAAGTCATATCTCTTATTAAATTAATTATCTGTCATATCATTGCCGTGTCTTTTTTGAAAACAAATATGTACAAGAAGGAACATCTTCAATTTTGCCATATTTCACTGAAGGAGCAACAAAAGCAAAAAATTTCCAAGACAGTAATAAACCTATGATATAGTGTACTTACCAAAACTGTTGAAGTAAAGACTATACTAAGAGTTCAAAATTTACCTGGAAAAAATCCTCAAGTAAAGTGGAGAGACAGATCACTTTTTTATATACCCCGTGTCCATATCAACCTATGTAAACATTCTATGCACATAAAGGGCCACAGAATCTGGAATTCATTACCAGTAAATACTAAAATAACCTTGTCTGAAAATCAATTTAAGACTCTTCTCAAAAACCACCTACTCACCCTAAACTAAATACTCATACTATAAATTACTTTAAAAAATGCTCACTGTTATTTTCCTATAAGATAATTTCAATTTTTACTATTATGTTACCATCCTACTAAACACTTGTTACAATGTAATATCATCATATTGTAATTTGAACAAATTTATACGATTACAATCTAATTTAACTAAAACAAACTCAATCAATTTCTCTAGTATTAAGTACATAGTCTATAAGCTGCCCTTAAAGCCATGGCATGTTAGTGGCTCTCCTTGCACTTCAGTTCATGATTGTAATTACAAAATCTCGATGTAAACTTGCAATGAAATAAAAATTCTCATTCTCATTCTCACTAAGAGATGCTGTCTGATATGTAAATACATATAGTATGTACAGTACATTATAACTCAAGTTTACATTTAAATAGTGCTTAGAAAATTAAACTTACCTATATAGAGCTCGAACTTGAGGCACTTTTGGCTTTGGTTTTTCTATTGGTGGCCTTGGTAATGGCACAGATGGCCGTATCGAACCTGAGTTACAATAATATTGCTTATTTCCAATGGTAGGCTGATTAGCAGGTGGTGGATCAGAAGGTGGTGGAGGAGGCTGCATAGGGGGAATTGGAGTACTTGATGTATTGAATCTAACTGGAGGATTTCCTGTGAATGGAAGGCACATCACTGGAGAATCTATTGGATTGTGGCCATCACATTTGTTCAAATGAGGTGAGGAATCTTGTAGGCCAGGTGGTACAGGAGCTGGTCCACGGGGTCTAGGCGGTACACCAGCAGGACTTGCAGGTCTAAAAACAATTCCTAGTGGTCTGAGGGCAGGTCCTACTGGTCTGGGGGCAGGTCCTACTGGTCTTGAATTAGGTCCTGCAGGTCTGGGAGCTGGTCCAATTGGTCTGGATAAAGGTCTTACTTGTCTAAGACCTAAAGCATTATGTTGGGGATTATTCATATTTCTGCGTTGTGAAGTGTTAGAGTAGTCATTCATTTTGTTGGTCAACATTCGCACATCTGGAGTGATCACACGGTGTAAACCAGGCCCTGAAGAATAAAATATTAAATGTCATAATTTTATTTTGGTTTAATACTGTTTTCTTTATTTTCTTTTTTTTTTTCAATGAACTGGCTGTATCCAACTGAGGCAGGGTGACCTAAAATGAAAAACTGAGGTTTTTCTTCTTAAATTTAGTAATTTATACAGGAGAAGGGGTTACTAGCCCCTTGTTCCTGGCATTTTAGTCGCCTATTACGACACACATGGTTTACTGAGGAAGAATTCTTTTCCAATTCCCCATGAAGTTAATACTGTATACGTACTGTACTTTAATGAACAAGCAATAAATATATTTGGCAATAAACATTGATTATAATAATCTGGACAAGATATGGTACTTTTACAAACATTTCAGAAACCTACTTACATAATAATGTTAATTTCAGTCAAAGGAAAGTAAGGCACATACCTGCATCAGAAATACAACTGCTGAAAGCATGTAAAATTAAGTCCAAAAATTACGTTTATATGCTATCCTAAACCCAAAGACCAAAGTTGTACTGAAATTATTGTACTGTCTTACACATAAAATGAATTTAAGTAAAATTTAGAGAGGATTCTAGATATCATAGGAAGTCTACTGACATTAAAATACAGTGGTCCCTCGGTTTTCACCGAAAATTTGTTCCAGAATGCTGCTCAAGTGCCATTACCGAACGAATTTACTTCCTTAAGAAATAATGTCACATAGGTTAGTCTATTTCAGACCCCCAAAAATACACTTGCAACAGCACTTATGAAAATACACTTACATAAATGTTCGAGTTTGGAGATGCACGAAAACCGAGGGACCACTGTAGTATTAAACTCAAATTATCATATACAGTGGACCCCCGAGTTTCGTAAAAACTTCACTCCTGAAGTCTGCTCAAGTGCCATTACCGAACGAATTTACTCCCTTAAGGAAAAATGTCACGTAGGTTAGTCTATTTCAGACTCCCAAAAATACTTTTCCACAAGCACTTACAATATTATACTTACATAAATGTACGATTTCCGGGGTTTACGAAACTCGGGGGTCCACTGTATACAGTGGACCCCCGGTTTTCGTAATTAATTCATTCCAGAATGCTGTTCAAGTTCCGTTACCAAACGAATTTGTTCCATAAGGAATAATGTAAATTAGATTAGTCCTTTTAGACCCCCAAAAATACACTTACTAAAATACACTTATGTACATAATTGTTCAAGTTTGGAGCAGTACGAAAACCGGGGGTCCACTTTACGTACTGAATATGCAATAATCATGAACACGTGATGAAAGATTCTAAATACCCACAGGGGAAGTTGAATAACTCCTCATTCAACTTCCCCTGTGGCTATTTTGCATACTGAATATATTGACATCTATGATTTAACCCTTTGACTGTTTCGGTCGTATATATACGTCTTACGAGCCAATGTTTCGAACGTATTAAGATGCATAAATTCTAGTGGCCTCAAATCAAGCAGGAGAAAGTTGGTAGGCCTACATGTGAGAGAATGGGCCAGCAAGTGGTGAACTGTGGGAACGCCATTTCAGTAGTCCTTGTTCAGCATGCCTAGCGGTAAGAATTATCTGACTCCTTGGCGCATCTGGGACTGTTCTCTTCCTCAATGATAGCTCTAACACAGATGGAAGTGTCTCTGAAGATAAATTTCATGGTTTTGAGGAGTTTGTGATCGAAAGAAATGCCCAGGATACCAGAAGGAAGGAAGGAAGGAAGGAAGGAAGAAAGAAAGAAAGAAAGTAAGGAAGGAAGGAAAGAAGAGATGAGAGGAAGGAAGGAAAGAAGAAGTAAGGAGGAGGAAAGGAAGAAGGAAAGAATTAAGAAAGAAAGAAAGAGAGGAAGGAAGGAAGAAATAGATGAGAGGAAGGAAGGAAGAGATGAGAGGAAGGAAGGAACAAAAGAAGTAAGAAAGGAAGAAATAAATAAAGGAAGGAATGAAGGAAGAAAGGAAGGCAGGAAGGAAGAGATGAGAGGAAGGAAGGAAGGAAATATGTAAGAAAGGAAGGCAGAAAGAAAGGAAAGAATGAAGGAAGAAAGGAAGCTAGGAAGGTAGGTATGAAGGAAAGGAAGGAGGTTGTGGGGAAGAAGACATGGGTCCCCTTTTGTGTTGACAGGCAGTGTGGGTGGTGAAGGAAGAAAGAAAGAAAGAAAGTAAGGAAGGAAGGAAAGAAGAGATGAGAGGAAGGAAGGAAAGAAGAAGTAAGGAGGAGGAAAGGAAGAAGGAAGGAATTAAGAAAGAAAGAAAGAGAGGAAGGAAGGAAGAAATAGATGAGAGGAAGGAAGGAAGAGATGAGAGGAAGGAAGGAACAAAAGAAGTAAGAAAGGAAGAAATAAATAAAGGAAGGAATGAAGAAAGAAAGGAAGGCAGGAAGGAAGAGATGAGAGGAAGGAAGGAAATATGTAAGAAAGGAAGGCAGAAAGAAAGGAAGGAATGAAGGAAGAAAGGAAGCTAGGAAGGTAGGTATGAAGGAAAGGAAGGAGGTTGTGGGGAAGAAGACATGGGTCCCCTTTTGTGTTGACAGGCAGTGTGGGTGGTGAGTAATGGTATAATACTGTATGTCATTTTGACAGCTGCCTTACCCTGACTCAGCAAATTTAGATGTCCACACACACACACACACACATAGCTTGGAGCTTTGAAGTGCTAATTACAGTTGATGGAAAGTGTCCAGTCCTTATATATGTGTATGTATATATATTATAGAACAATAGTAATAAAATTTTTTTTTTATTGTTCGTTGGTGTAAACAAGTTTTGTAAACAATATAATGATACTAATGTTTGTGCGATTATTGTGTTGCATACAACGAGTGTATATATATACATTGCACCTTACTTTGGTCTCACAGGCCACATAAGTTACGTAAAAAAATAAAATAGTGAAAAAAACAAGAAACCTACGAAAGGAAGTAAACCAAAGTTTACCGGGTGAGCGGCATTCGCCGCTGTTGCCATACGCAGCTCATTTTTTGCCAACTTTACGCCTCTATATCTTGGTAAGTACTGATCGCAAATTTTTTTGGGGGGGATTTAAACAATCAGAAAAATAATCTTGACAGTCAAAGGGTTAAAAAACCTATAAATCTTACAAATATCAGGAGCTACAGAAGTCAAAGGAAATTACAACAGTAACATACTCCTCAGGTATCATGGATGGCTGACTGTCAGTCAGTAATGAGTATAAATGCACATTATACAAAATAAGCTTGCACTGGGACTACATTTTATTCAAGTTAAGTTTTATTAAGTCATGACTTTATACAAATGCGTGTCATAAGATGTGACTAAAATGCCCAGAGCAAGGGGCTAATAACCCCTTCTCTTGCATAAATTACTAAATTTAAAAAGAAAAATGAAAGTTTTTTTTAAGGTCACCCTACCTCGGTGGGATATGGCCAGTTTGTTAAAAAAAAAAAAAAACTTCATACAGCTCAACCCTGAATGAAGCGGACATCAAACACATGTTAAACCTTGTCTGTTTACTAGTGTTCAATACTGATCATCATATACCTGTGGTCTCCACTATTCTTCTAAACTATTAAATTGTACCATTTGTTACAATTTCATCCTGACAGTTTTCATAAAAACCAAAGTTTTTACATAAAATGGTCATTGTACAGTAGTATTTAATACCTTACATCTTAACCCTTTCAGGGTCCAGAGGCCAAATTTCAGTGACAGCCAGGGTCCAAGAATTTAAAAAAAACAAAATATTTTTTTATTATGAAATGGTAGAGAATCTTTTTATGAAGGTAATAAAACAAAAAGTATGAAGTTTGATGGAAAATTGATGAAATTACGCTCTCGCGAATTTTGATGCGTCAGCGATATTTACACATCGGCGATTTTGCCGACTTTGACTCCCATTTTAGGCCAATTACATTATTCCAGTCGACCAATTTTTTAGCTAATTCGCTAGTAATACTTCTATTCTATCGATTGAGCACAAGAAATGGCCCAGTCAACTGTTTCAACTACAAAATAAAGTGATCGGAAATTGGTAATTTGGCCAATTTAACACAAAGTTCAAAATATTCCAATTTCAAAATAGGGCCCAAATTAAACTATGCAGGCACTCATGGCACTAAACTATCATTTCCTCTTTTCATTAGTTATGTTTTCAGGCTTTATAAATGAATTCCATTTTGATTTTTTATTCACATAATGAATTTTTATTCAAAACAAAAAATGGAAGATTTACTATTATCCAATATTGTAATAATTGTATAAATAATACCACCACATTTGTGAACGTATATTAGACCCACCAGCTGGCGCGTATTAGGTGTGTGAGGTCATTTGTTTACTCTTGAATATCGGTAAAAATTTAACATTTCTGCTACTTTGAGCTCAGTTTCAAGCCATTTTCAGTACTAAAACCAATCCAAATCATCTCTATTTCTGTCATATATCTTCCATTCTATCAAATGAGACCAAGAAATCACAAATACAACTATAAAAAACATACGAAAAAATACCGCAAATTCGCTGTTTTAATCCAAAATTACAGTCTCAGTTTTTTTTCTCTTATTATGCACTGTGTGCTGCAGAATTTGTTTTATGTGGTGCACTTACCACATAGATGTATTCTCTCATATCTAGGCCCAAATTTACCGCTCACAGCTTATCTGAGTGAGTTGAGCTCATGGCGTAGAACTACGGTTTAGACCCTCACCTCAAAGCCGTAGAACTAAGGCACGGACCCTGAAAGGGTTAATCTATTGTACCAATTAAGGGTTATTACAAGAGTTATTACTTAGAATAGTCATTATATATTATTTTTTTACTTTCATATCTGTTTTGACAATCAAGAGTTATTACTTAGAATAATCATTGTACTTATTTTTTTTAACTCAACATCCATCTCCTGCCAAGGAGGGGTGACCCAAAGAAGAAAACACATTCACCAAAATTCACTCAATTACCTATCTCCACATAATTTTTCATGAATGTTTATGTAATCTACCTATCCTATAACTATTTTAATGTATGTATGCTTAATCTTAAGTCTGCACAAAATGTACTGCAAAATTTTCAGTTTTTCATTTATGTTAGAACAATATACGAGGTGCAATCACAAAGTTCCTAGTTGAAGTTCCCTTCAAAGTTCCTAGTTGAAGTTCCCTTCAAAGTGCTCTCCTTGGGAGGTTATACACTGATCCCAGTGACTCTACCATTTCTCAAAACATTTCTTGTTCTTTTCTTTCCTAACAGCCTGCAATTTTGCTTGAATCTCCTACATGTCATTAAACCACTGGGGAGTAGGGAGGGTGGGGGATGACCGCTACGTTTTTTTTCAATGTTAGTACATCTATTAACCCTTTCGGGGTTTCGGCCGTACTAGTACGGCTTATGTGCCAGGGTTTTTGTCGTACTAGTACGCCTAAATTCTAGCGCCCTCAAATCAAGCAGAAACAGGCTGGTAGGCCTAGATGTGAGAGAATGGGTCTGTGCAGTCAGTATGCACAGTATAAAAAAAATCCTGCACCACACAGTGCATAATGAGGAAAAAAAAACTCTGACCATGTTTTTGGTTTAAAACAGCGACTTTGCAGTCTATTTTCGTATGGTATTTATGCTTGTATTCTCGTTTTCTTAGTCTCATTTGACAGAATGGATGATATATTACAGAAGTAGAGATAATTTTGACTGGTTTCACGATAACAAGTACAGTGGTACCTCGAGTTACGATGGTCCCCAAAATTGCCCTTTTATGTAAGTTTATTTTTTTAAATGCTTTTGTAGGTATATTTTTGGGGGTGTAAAAGGACTAGTCTATTTTACATTATTCCTTATGGGGATAAATTCGTTTGGTAATGGCACTTGAACAGCATTCTCGAATGAAAAAATATCATAACTCGAGGTACCACTGTACCTTGAAACTGAGCGCAAAGTAGCAAAAATGTTCGATTTTTCCCGATGTTCAAGACTAAACAAATCACGCCATGCATCCAATACACATCAACTGGGTAGTCTAATATTCTTTCACAAGTGCGCTGATATTATTTATACCATTTTTACAATGATGCAGTTGTATACATAACAGTAAATCTTCTATTTTTTGTGAGAATAATAATTCAAAATGGAAAGCAAAAGTAATGTAAAAGGGGCCTGGAGACGTGGCTAATGAAAAGATAAAATGTTATTTGAGTGCCAGGAATGTCTGTCTCATTTATTCTGGACCCTATTTTGAAATTGGCATCTTTTGAAATTTGTGTGAAATTGGCCAAATTGCCAATTTCTGACCACCTTATTGGGTAGTTGAAATCAGTAAATTGGCGATTTCTTGTACTCAATTGATAGGACAAATGGAATTCTAGCAAAATAGCTATAATTTTAGTAGACTAAAACATTGGAATTTGCCGAAAATAGGGCTCAAAGTGGGCAAAATCGCCGATGCGTAAATGTCACCAATACCACTAACTTCACGAAAGCATAATTCCGTTAGTTTTCGATCAACCCAAAGGGTTAAAGATCAACCCAAAGGGTTAAAGATCAACCCAAAGGGTTAAAGATCAACCCAAAGGGTTAAAAACCTATAAAACAGACCGGGGATTGTAGAGGGCCTTACCCGTCTTCTAGAAAATCTGCAAAAATCAAATATTGCTGCTACTTTGAGCTAAATATCAAGATACAGTGGACCCTCGGTTTTCGTTCACCTCCAAACTCGAACAATTATGTAAGTGTATTTTTGTAAGTGCTTTTGTAAGGGTATTTTTGGGGGTCTGAAACGACTAATCTAATTTACATTTGTCCTTATGGGAGCAAATTCGTTCGGTAACGGCACTAGAACAGCATTCTGGAAAGAATTTTCAATGAAAACCGAGGGTCCACTGTACAGTGGACCCCCGAGTTTCGTAAGGCTCATATTTCGTAAAAATCGTGTTTTGTAAGCTTTTTTCGATTTCGTGTATTGTAAACTGGCTCGTGTTTCGTAATGTATTAGACCTGTCTGCCTGCTCCGCGCCTGCGCAGGACACCCGCCAGTGAAGCGTTGTTTACCATTGAGATAACATTACCCAGCGTGCTCTTTCAAACATTCACAATACATTTGGTGTCTTTTTTGGTGGTTTAGTGATTGTCACTGTGAAATAAGTCACCATGGGTCCAAAGAAGCTTCCTAGTGGCACCCCTGTGGTAAAGAAAGTGAGGAACACCATCGAACTGAAGAAAGAGATTATAGAAAAATATGAGAGTGGCGTATGTCTGAGTGATCTTGCCAGGATGTACAAGAAAACCCCATCTACTATCAGCTCTATCCTGGCAAAGAGAAATGAGATCAAGGAAGCTAATGTTGCAAAAGGGGTTGATATGTTAACGAAAAATAGATCGAAAACAGTGGATGAGGTTGAGAAGTTGTTGTTGGTGTGGATCAATGAAAAACAGATAGCGGGTGATAGTATTTCCATGGCGAGCTGAAATGAGCCTTCTGTGCAACCACTTCAGTGACAGAGCCATGTTGCACTTCAGAAAAGTATTAAAGAGTCACTAGAAACAGAGGACTCTGGACAGTTACTTCACCAGGCAGGGGTCTAGTGACTCTCAAGCTGGTCCTAGTGGGATTAAAAGACCAAGAAGGGAAGTAACCCCAGAGAGGGACTTGTTACCTGAAGTCCTTTTGGAGGGGGATTCAGATGCCTGCAACTCTTTAATAAAGGTAAGTAAATGTATATACAGTGGACCCCCGGTTAACGAAAAAACTTCATCCCAGAAGCCTGCTCAAGTGCCATTACCGAACGAATTTACTTCCTTAAGAAATAATGTCACGAAGGTTAGTCTATTTCAGACCCCCAACAATACACTTACAATATTATACTTACATAATTGTACGATTTCCGGGGTGTTCGTTAACCGGGGGTCCACTGTATATACAGTGGTACCTCGAGTTACGATGGTCCCCAAAATCGCCCTTTTATGTAAGTTTATTTTTTTAAATGCTTTTGTAGGTATATTTTTGGGGGTGTAAAAGGACTAGTCTATTTTACATTATTCCTTATTGGGATAAATTCGTTTGGTAATGGCACTTGAACAGCATTCTCGAACGAAAAAATATCGTAACTCGAGGTACCACTGTATATTGTTTTTAATTATTTAGTATGTGAATATTTTTTTGTGGAACGGATTAATTGTATTTACATTATTTCTTATGGGAAATAAGGGTTCGAATTTCGTAAACTTCGTGTAAAGTAATAGCTCCTGGAATGGATTAATTACGATACTCGGGGATCCACTGTACTTCCAATCCTGACACTAACCAAAATCATATAGTATATTTCAGTAGTATGTCTTCCATTCTATCAAATGATACCAAGAAACAGCCAACACATAGTTAGAGTTTTGCTTTTCCCATCATGCACCATGTGGGGGTAGGTTTTTTTTATACAGTGTACACTCTGCACAGACCCATTCTCTCATATCTAGGCCAAAATTTACCACTCAAGGTTATCCAAGTGCTCTGAGCTCACGATGCAGCACTATGTGAGGGACTCTGCCTCGATAACTTAATTTTATATGATGGCCACAGAAAGGGTTAATGTAATAAACTCTCCAAAAAATTCTTAAAGATCCCTACAGGCATCCTAGTAACTTTAAAACCAAAATGAATCTGGAAAGACCTAAGTAGCAGGCAAACTGTTAAAATGTGTTCCACAGACAGTCAGTGCCACACCACAAACTACACACAAGGAGGGCAGGTGGCTATATTGAGATGTGTGTGCCCAATCCTCAATTGATAGAGATTTGTTTCAAAGTGATAATTCCTCTTGAAGGAGGGCTAAACACCAATGTCCTACCAAACCCTGCACAACTTGTCAGTCTTCAGGCCTACTACTTCCCAAGGACCTATCTGTGGATATGACTCATGAAGTCACTGTGAGGCAAGTCTACTGTAGTGTGTGCTTGCTACAGCAGCCTTTGCCTCAACATCTACCAGTTCATTTTTCCAAAGACACCAACATGGCTTGGGCACCAGTGTGTGGCACATGAGAATGAGCTAACCACTCCTGAATCTTCTGAACCACAGGGTGGCCAGAGCACATTTGGAATCTGAGTATAAAGTGAACCAAGAACCAACTAGGCCAGCCTTTTTTTTTGTTCTTAATCTACATTTTTTTTTTTACCTTTAAAAGGGATATCAGTGATCAACGTTTAAACTATTCTAGTTTACGTATGTATTACAATTTTTTTTAGACTAAACAAATTTGGACAACATAAAATTAACAATGATTGGAGTAAGACTTACGTGAAGTATTAGGTAACCCATGAGCAAGTTTAACAGTCAATGTAGACCCTGAGGGGAAAAGTTGTGGCTTGTCTGAGGCACCTTCGCTGAACACCACCTTCCTCACCCCACCACCACCCCAACCTGTTTTTCTCACCCTGAAGTCAAAGCTGAAAATTTAGGGATTATTTAGTCATCTGACAAACAAGCATAGAATGCATTAATAATTTTTTTCTACTACATGTAGCACATTCAGTGCTACATGTAGTAGAAAAAAATTATTAATGCAATTATTATTAACCCATACAGGTTTATCACTTTCCTGCAATAATACAGTATTAATATTTTCATACTGAATAGCATGTCTACTTAAATAAGGTTAACTTTTCATTTAGAGATTTAAATTCTGCCAAATAAAAGACCGAAAAAATGATAAGGGTGAGAACGTTTTTAGAACTTGTTGAATGCAGATGATGTATTGGAGGTAGAAATTTCCTGCATGGAACAAGAAGAAATGAAATCAGTTAATACGAAGGAAGAGTCATGAGTATAAAGAAAGTAAATGAAGAATAGTAGTATTGTGGTACCCCGAGTTTCGTACAGCTCCCAACTCGAACAGTTATGTAAGTGTATTATTGTAAGTGCTTTTGTAAGTGTATTTTTGGGGGTCTGAAACGGACTAATCTAATTTACATTATTCCTTATTGGAACAAATTCGTTCGGTAACAGCACTCAAACAGCCTTCTGGAACGAATTATGGCCGAAACTCTGGGTACCACTGTACAGTGGTCCCTCGGTTTTCGGTCATCTCCAAACTCGAACATTTATGTAAGTGTATTTTCGTAAGTGCTTTTGCAAGTGTATTTTTGGGGATCTGAAATAGACTAACCTACGTGACATTATTTCTTAAGGAAGTAAATTCGTTTGGTAATGGCACTTGAGCAGCATTCTGGAAAGAATTTTCGGCGACAGATGAGTTTAAAATTGAAATGATAAATGCAGGTAGAAATAATACAGAAATGAGGGATGTATTTATTTAAAGTGTATGAAAAAAAAAAAAGGTAAAGCACAAAAGCATTGGCAGAAAGTTATGTTTCTTCTATATTAAGAAAAAGTAAGAGGACAAGAGAGTAAAAATCAAAGGGAAAGAAGGATATTACGTACATATCAGATAAAGTACGTATATGGCAGATTTATGACTGATAGTAATTTTTTTTTAATAACACATCAGCTGTTTTTACCAAGGCAGGGTGACCTGAAAAAGAAGAAACACTTTCATCATCATTCACTCCATCACTGTCTTTCCAGAGTTTTTTTTTTTTTTTTTTTTTTTAACAAGTCGGCCGTCTCCCACCGAGGTAGGGTGACCCAAAAAGAAAGAAAATCCCCAAAAAGAAAATACTTTCATCATCATTCAACACTTTCACCACACTCATACATAATCACTGTCTTTGCAGAGGAGCTCAGATACAACAGCTGAGAATAGTCCCTCCCAGCTGTCACTATCCCAGACCCCTCCTTTAAAGTGCAGGCATTGTACTTCCCATTTCCAGGACTCAAGTCCAACTAAATCGAATCCCTTCACAAAAAGTTACCCTGCTCACACTCCAACAAATCGTTATGTCCCAAAAACCATTCGTCTCCATTCACTCCTATCTAACACGCTCACACATGCTTGCTGGAAGTCCAAGCCCTCGCCCACAAAACCTCCTTTACCCCTTCCTCCAACCTTTCTAGGACGACCCCTACCCCGCCTTCCTTCCCCTACAGATTTATACGCTCTCCAAGTCATTCTACTTTGATCCATTCTCTCTAAATGACCAAACCACCTCAACAACCTCTCTTCAGCCCTCTGACAAATACTTTTTGTAACTCCACACCTTCTCCTAATTTCCACATTCCGAATTTTCTGCATATTTACACCACACATTGCCCTTAGACAGGACATCTCCACTGCCTCCAGCCTCCTCCTCGCTGCAGCATTTGCAACCCATGCTTCACACCCATATAAGAGTGTTGGTACCACTATACTTTCGTACATTCCCTTCCAGAGGTACTACAGTTAAAAATAATCTGCAACATCAACAACCCTCCTGCAGAGCACAGGCACTGTACTTCCCACCTCCAGGACTCAAGTCCGGCTTGCTGGTTTCCCTGAATCCCTTCATGTTACCTTGCTCACATTCCAACAGCATGTCAAGTCATAAAAACCATCTGTCTCCACTCACTCCTATCTAACATGCTCATGCATGCTTGCTGGAAGTCTAAACCTCTCACACACAAAACCTCCTTCACCCCCTCCCTCCAACTTTCCTAGGTTGACCCCTACCCTGTCTTCCTTCCACTACGGATTTATATGCTCTCCAAGTCATTCTATTTCATTACATCCTTTCTAAATGTCTGAACCACCTCAACAACCTCTCCTCAGACCTCTGGATAATACTTTTAGTAACCCCGCACCTCCTAATTTCCAAACTATGGATTTTCTGCATTATTTTTCACACTACACATTGCCCTCAGACACGAGGAAATGGAGAGAGAAAATGTGTGATGGCAGAAGTGGATCTAGAAAGGGAAAAAGATGTGTAAGGTGGACATGTACAGTATAACATATGAGGCTGATGGCACCAGCAGCAGGACTTGCTTGAGGCAGCAGTCAGAATGCTCCTTTGAGTTGGTACCTTTTAACCAGGGAAGCCAAGTATTCTTGCAACTCAAATCCCAGACACCGCAACTGGTGCAGTGATATCAGGAACCCCCTCAAAGTTCATCAAAGCAAGACCAAGATGCAGTGGTAGTAGTCACAATATTTACAGAGCACTATAACTGTGTAGGTAAGTTAGCATTACCAACAAAAATTATATATAACACAATAAAAAATTTACAAACAATAAAAGCTACAATCATGAATAAGACAATAATAACATGTAAATACTATCATACCCACCTAAACTACACAGTATCAGTTGAAAAAACATTAAATTATTGTTAAAATATTTCCCTAAAAGTTTCATGACTGTCCTCACTTATATTTCTTGTCTATATCCTTATCTATTTACCATGTGCATAGTTCTGTAACTCAGGGGAAAGAAATAAATGCTGTTAATTAACTCAAGAAATGTATTTGAACTGTGATTATCTGCGCATTCTGTTGCTCTGTTATTGTATGTTCCAATATGTTTTCTCTAGAATTTTTGTTAATCTGTAATATAGTGTATAACATTAATTTTCTTTGTGTCTGATTATTTTTCTAGTATTAGTATTCATTGCAATAATTATTGTGAGTAGAAATAAGGTTTATAGAGGCAAGTTGACCTTGTGTAGAAATTTTTAAAGAGTTTGTGTACATGAGAGGGATTCGATTCAAACGAGAGAGGGAAACACGAGGGTGAGATATAAACAAACCCTACCCTCACCCATTGATCAGCTTACACAGCTTTTCTTTTGAGTGCTCATGTACTTCAATCTGCTGCTAACAAGTTTAGCAGCAACCAGGCACCCCCCCAAAGAGATGCCTCAAGAGTAGGAGAAGGCTAGGGGTTAGCAACCAGGCACCCCCCCAAAGAGATGCCTCAAGAGTAGGAGCAGGCTAGGGGTTAGCAACCAGGCACCCCCCAAAGAAATGCCTCCAAAGTAGGAGAGATCCACCAGAAATACTGAGGAGAGGATAGTGCTAGAGACCTTGAACACCCTAGCCCTGGAGGATCAGACCAGGCTTGTAATCTGGGATTTGGAAGGTCTCAGGAGCATCCTGAGGCAGGAATGTATCAAGGAAATGTAAATCTCAGTATGGAAAAGCTATGTGGGGAGGGAGTGTTAACATCAGTAAGCAAGGCTTACTCTAAGAATTAAGTATTTGCTATTACAATTGTTTTTTTGTGCCAACACTTTCTGATACCCTTGTAATGTGTTTATTAAATTGTAAGTGGTTATGTCTGGGTATGTTTTACTTCCACCTTTGAGCCATGTATACAAGGTCCATGTGTCAGAGACTAAATTAAATAACCTATTGATGTTATCATTTTTATGTGGAGAGTCAAGCCCCTGATAAGGTGCCTACTGCTCGTGTTTTCAGGCCATGCTACCCTAAGAGCCAGTACTTATCAGGACCCCTATCTTGTTTTAACTATCCTGTATTATTTCTCACTGGGTTTTCTCCTGCTCTAACCCAAACTCCTTGTTTTTCTCCCTTCTCCTATGACTATCATTTCTTTTATCCCTTCCACTATTAAAAGAGCAGGTGGTGGCAGCATACTCCCAAGAGAATAGACCGCTACCGTCTATTCTCTCATATTCTAGTAATGTTCCCTTTTATTTGATCTCTATATTCCCATATTTTTTTTGTATCCACTCCAAGTCTCTACCTGAGGGAATAGACAATATGGCATCGACGGGTGCTCTGTCGACCCCAGGGTGGGGCTGGGGTGGTAGCTGCATTTCAGTGGGCACTGTTAAAATGTGTTCCACAGTCAGCTGCATGCCACAAGCTACACAGGAAGAAGGGAGGGAGGCAGGGGCTCCTGCGAACAAGTGACTGAGAGAGAATTGTACGTGCCAGATAATCAATTGCCAGAGATTTGCCACAAAGTGATGATTACTTATCATCAATTGCCAGAGATTTGTCATAAAGTGATGATTCCTACTGGAAGAATAAGTAAGTTTATTGAGGCACAGGTACACAAAAGTACAATTATCATACATATTGTAAATTACTTAAGATAACCCAAAAAAGTCAGACAAAGTGACATATTTCCATTAGGGCATTTGTGATATCTTATTATTTAAACCTGCCAAACCCTGTATAACTTGCTGCCAGCCTGTAGGATTACTGAGCCCACTACTTTCCAAGGAGACATATCTATGAATATGGCCAATGAAGTCACTGTAAAGCAAAACACTGCTATAAGAAGTGCCTGCTGCAGCAGCCTTTGCCTCAGCATCTGCTTGTTCATTTCCCAGAAAGCCAACAGGACCCAGGCAAGAGATAGCCAGGAATAAAGCTAACATGTATAATGAGGTGTTAACCATGGTTGACCCTGCCAGACAGGCTCCCTTGAGCTTATGGTGATAGTTCAACATCATCATCATCTCAGTCTAATAACTCAGCTAGTAGACATCTGTTGATTACAGGAGCAACATACCACATGTGCACCAGAGGAAGGAATTTTTTTTTAAAGTTTGGCTTAGAATTCTGCAGCTGGAGACTCGGCTGTATTACCTAAGCATCAATAATTGGTTGCCAAATGAGGTAGACATAAACAGTTGCCTTTATTCTGTCAACTATCTTTAAGAGCTATAAATGGCCCAAGTACAAGTGGAATCTACTTTGGAAAGCAGCAGCAGTGGATGCCACTGCCAGAATCATCCAGAACTGAACAGGGAATTGTAGGCTCAGCTAGTTACACACAAGACTGTCTCCACTGTGATGTGGCAGGAGCCCCCCAAGCCAAAGGCAGGAGACTCCCCAGGGCTGCCATGAGTGTCCCATTCCTAATAGTTTCCATACAGCACTCCACCAAATTATTTCACGTAATGCTAACAGTGGTGGACAGAAATCTAGAGGTATTTGTAGCAAGCACAGATGACTGGAGGAAACAGTTAAAGTTGGGCACCCACCTACGGTGAGGAACATTAGATGTTCTGGCACCACAGTTTGTCCTGAATCTAGATGGCAGAAATACAAGGGAGAAGGTGTATATTGTTGAGGAGGAGGTATAGGCTCTGTTTTTATCAGTGAAAGCCTGCAAATGTCTGGCCCTTGTACATCAGCAGTTCCTGTATTGTACATTATTTGTCAGTCACCTAGGGAATGGGGTTGTAATGTGAGTGACCCCTTATTCACCTTAACCCTGCACAAACAGCCCACCACTTCCCCATCTGTTTTTTCAAAGGAAAGCATTCCTAGATGGAAAGGGGTTAGGGCAGCATTACTCATTTACAACATTCAACAACACCAGAACCTCCTGATAGTGAAAGGTAAGCCCATCTCATTCACCAGCTTAGGCATTTAGGCTCTGAAAAGACAAGATTAAGCAACAGCTAAATGTTAAAGTACACTGTGGAACAATATAACCCCTTGCTACAGGTGAGGCTACAAAATGGCACACAAGAATGGTAATGACTGCAAAGAGGAATAATCAATCTCAGTGCACTCTAGATTTTCCAAGTCTAATACCTATTCTAGGAGGCAGATATACCACATGTTTGCAACATTTGACATGGTGTCCAACAATCTATATTTTTTTCTTTTCTACGTGTCAACAGTCTCCCACCGAGGCAGGGTGACCCAAAAAAAAAAAAGAAACACTTTCACCATCATTCACACATAATCACTGTCTTTGGCTGCATGAATTTATATGGACTTGTAAAATATTGTACTGTACATTTAATTTTTCTAGTTTGTAATATCAACGAGAAATACTTTCTTCTCATTAACTTGAAGGGGAATATGGAATGGTTATGCTGGGCTGCTGGCGTCAGGAGCACAGCAGCCTTGGAAGCTACTTAGTACCTGCCTTAGGCCAGGCAGCATCATAATATTTGCATGGCCAGTGAACCTGATTGGGAATCTAATTCTTTGCTTCCTTTCCTTGATGTTCATGTCCACCGCTCTGTTACAGGTTTTGCCTTTTCCGTGTACCGCAAGCCTATGCACAGTGGCATGTACATTCACTACTTTTTTTATCATGCCTCCGTGCTCTCCGCATTTGTGATCCTCAGTTCCTTGAAGCAGAAATTTCCACTCTTCATAATTCATTTTCCCGCCTTGGCTACCCTTCCCATTTCATTGACTCTGCTTTATCTCGTGCCAAGCGGACTTTCTTCTCTCCTAAACCCTCTACTCCTGGGAACTCTCCTGTCCTCTGCCTTCCCTACATCTCTGGTCTCTCTAATCTCAACAACTCTCTCCGTTCCTTAGACATCAAACTTACCTTTCTCCAGACTAACACTCTTCGCACTAATCTAGTTCATACCTCCCCTCCCTCTATAGATTCTCCTGGTGTCTACTCTACTTCTTACTCCTCCTGTCCTCTTTAGTACTTTGGAGAAACTGGCCGATCTCTTTCTGACAGACTTAGGGAGCACAAAAATAGTGTTAGGCTTGCCGATACTAATAATGCTCTTTTCTGTCATGTCAGAGATCACAGTCATCCTATTGATTGGTCTTCTGCTAAAACTGTCTACCCTATGTCCAACTTTCACAGTCGCCGTCTGGTTGAATCCTCCCTTATACACAACTTTCCCTGTATGAATCTTAGCCCTGGCTTTGTCTCTGTAGATGCTTTTCTCTCCCATTACATTGTTAAATGCTCCAAACTTCAGAACACCCGTGACTTAACCTGATTCCTTCCCCTTCTATCTCTTCCCCCTTCTCCTTTCTCCTCTGTGTTTTCTTTCTTTTCTTTTGCCTTGTATTTGTCCTTCTTTATTTTATTTTAATTTCATTTTCCCCCCTCTGTGTTGTTGTCCTTACCCTATGCGGGCCGCCAGCTTCATTGCAGTGCTCCTTTCCTAGAATATGACTGACTCCACTACTACCTCCATTATTACCTCTCCACCACTTTCTTGTGCCCTCCCCTGTCTGCCTGCCTATAAATACCCCTTCTTCCTGTCCTGTGTGTTAGTGTGACTTTGTAAATGGTCCAAGTCGGACTGAAACGTTGTCGTAAGCTCCTCTCTTTTATATGTGCGGGTTGTGTGTGTATTGTTCCAGTCACGGTACTGTGCCTTTTTTTGTTATTTATACAGTGTTGTGTTTAATGTGTTACTGCAAACATTGTCTTGTGAGGCTCAGGTTCAATAACAACTTATTAAACATGAACCTCACAATGTTTAACCCTTCACTGTTATAACCTCTCCCCCCCAAAAAAAAACGTAAATAAATAAATAAAAGTGCTGACAGTGTTGGAATTTAAAAAAAATATATTATCTGAAAGGGTAGAGAATCTTTTATGTGAAGGTAATGACATAAAAAATATGATATTTGATGGAAAGCTTACAGAATTATGTAGGTGCAAATCTGGTGGTGTGAGCACAATTTATGCATTGGTGATTTTGTTCAATTTGACTTCTATTTTAAGCCAATTCTAATGCTCAGTTAAACCCAATTCGTAGATGTTTCACTAATATGCCTTTTTTCTATTGATTAAGCACAACAAACTGCCCCTTAACCCTTAAATGGTCCAAACGTATATATACGTTAGTACTACTACTGCCCCAAACGTACATTTACGTTTTATTTTTCCTACCTCCAAATTTGGCACAATTTTCCTGAGATGCCTGGTCAGCATAGACATATTACACCACTTTTTGTGAAATTGTGTAGATAACATTAATGTGCGGGTTGTGTGTGTATGAATCAGGTGCTACTTTACATGGCCTGATTTAAGTTTAACCCTTTGACTGTCGCAACCCCAAATCCTGAAGTGTCTCCTGGTGTTGCAAAATATTCGAAAAAAAATACAAAATTATTTCTTATCAAAATATTAAGATTATTTTTCTGATTGTTTTAATCCGCCCCCCCCAAATTTTTGCGATCAGTACTTATGGAGATATAGAGGCATAAAGTTGGCAGAAAATGAGCCGGATATGGCAACAGCGGCGAAAGCTGCTCATCCGGTAAACTTTGGTTTACTTCCTTTCGAAGGTTTCTTGTTTTTTCACTATTTTATTTTTTCATGTAACTTATGTGGCCTGTGAGACCAAAGTAAGGTGCAAATATATATATATATATATATATATATATATATACGTTTTTTTTTTTTTTTTTCAACAAGTCGGCCGTCTCCCACCGAGGCAGGGTGACCCAAAAGAAAGAAAATCCCCAAAAGAAAAAACTTTCATCATCATTCAACACTTTCACCACACTCATACATAATCACTGTCTTTGCAGAGGAGCTCAGATACTACAGCTGAGAAAAGTCCTCCCAGCTGTCACTATCTCAGACCCCTCCTTTAAAGTGCAGGCATTGTACTTCCCATTTCCAGGACTCAAGTCCAACTAAATCAATTAACTGGTTTCCTGAATCCCTTCACACAATGTTACCCTGCTCACACTCCAACAGATCGTCATGTCCCAAAACCATTCGTCTCCATTCACTCCTATCTAACACGCTCACACATGCTTGCTGGAAGTCCAAGCCCCTCGCCCACAAAACCTCCTTTACCCCTTCCCTCCAACCTTTTCTAGGACGACCCCTACCCCGCCTTCCTTCCCTACAGATTTATACGCTCTCCAAGTCATTCTACTTTGATCCATTCTCTCTAAATGACCAAACCACCTCAACAACCCTCTTCAGCCCTCTGACAAATACTTTAGTAACTCCACACCTTCTCCTAATTTCACATTCCGAATTTTCTGCATAATATTTACACCACACATTGCCCTTAGACAGGACATCTCCACTGCCTCCAGCCTCCTCTCGCTGCAGCATTTGCAACCCATGCTTCACACCCATATAAGAGTGTTGGTACCACAATACTTTCGTACATTCCCTTCTTTGCCTCCATGGATAACGTTTTTGTCTCCACAGATACCTCAATGCACCACTCACCTTTTTCCTTCATCAATTCTATGGTTAACCTCATCCTTCATAAACCCATCTGCTGACACATCAACTCCCAAATATCTGAAAACATTTACTTCTTCCATAACCCCTCTCTCCAATGTGATATCCAATTTTCTTTATTTAAATCGTTTGATACCCTCATCACCTTACTCTTATCTATGTTCACTTTTAACTTTCTACCTTACACACTCTCCCAAACTCGTCCACTAACCTTTGCAACTTTTCTTTAGAATCTCCCATAAGCACAGTATCATCAGCAAAAAGTAACTGTGTCAACTCTCATTTTGCATTTAATTCTCCATAATTTAATCCCACCCTCTCCCCAACACCCTAGCATTTACTTCTTTTACAACCCCATCTATAAATATATTAAACAACCATGGTGACATTACACAACCCTGTCTAAGACCTACTTTTACCGGAAGTAATCTCCTCTCTCCTACACACCCTAACCTGAGCCTCACTATCCTCATAAAAACTCTTACAGCCTTCAGTAACTTACTACCTATTCCATACACTTGCAACATTTGCCACATTGCTCCCCTATCCACTCTATCATATGCCTTTTCTAAATCCATAAATGCAATAAAAACTTCTCTACCTTTATCTAAATACTGTTCACATATATGCTTCACTGTAAACACTTGATCTACACATCCCTACCCACTCTAAAGCCTCCTTGCTCATCTGCAATCCTACTCTCTGTCTTACCTCTAATTCTTTCAATAATAACCCTGCCATACACTTTACCTGGTATACTCAGTAAACTTATTCCCCTATAATTTTTACACTCTCTTTTATCCCTTCCTTTATATAAAGGAACTATACATGCTCGCTGCCAATCCCTAGGTACCTTCCCTCTTTCATACATTTATTAAACAAAAATACCAACCACTCCAGCACTATATCCCCCTGCTTTTAACATTTCTGTCATGATTCCGTCAATTCCAGCTGCTTTACCCCCTTTCATTCTACGTAATGCCTCACGCACCTCCCCACACTCACATCCTGCTCTTCTTCACTCCTAAACGATGTTGTACCTCCTGGCCAGTACATGAAATTATCGCCTCCTCTTTTCATCGACATTTAAAAGTTCCTCAAAATATTCCGCCATCTACCCAATACCTCCAGCTCCCCATCTACTAACTCCCTACTCTGTTTTTAACTGACAATCCATTCGTTCCCTAGGCTTTCTTACCTTGTTTATCTCACTCCAAAATTTTTCTTGTTTTCAGCAAAATTTCTTGACAGAGCCTCTCCCGTTCTTTCATCCGCTCTTCTTTTGCACTCTCTCACCACTCTCTTCACCTTTCTTTTACTCTCCATATACTCTGCTCTTCTACTAACACTTCTGTTTTGTAAAAACCTCTCATAAGCTACCTTTTTCTCTTTTATCACACCCTTTACTTCTTCATTCCACCACTCACTCCTCTTTCCTCCTGCACCCACCCTCCTATAACCACAAACTTCTGCCCCACATTCTAATACTGCATTTTTAAAACTATCCCAACTTTCTTCAACCCCCACTACTCCTACTTGCACTAGCCCACCTTTCTGCCAATAGTTGCTTATATCTCACCCTAACTTCCTCCTCCCTTAGTTTATACACTTTTACCTCTCTCTTACTTGCTGTTGCCATTTTCCTTTTGTCCCATCTACCTTTTACTCTAACTGTAGCTACAACCAAATAATGATCTGATATATCCGTTGCCCCTCTATAAACATGTACATCCTGAAGCCTACTCATCAACCTTTTATCCACCAATACATAATCCAACAAACTACTTTCCTTCGTGCTATATCATACCTTGTATATTTATTTATCCTCTTTTTCATAAAATATGTATTACTTATTACCAAACCTCTTTCTACACATAGCTCAATTAATGGCTCCCCATTTACATTTACCCTGGCACCCCAAATTTACCTACTACTCCATCCACAACATTTTACCACTTTAGCATTAAGATCCCCAACCACAATTACTCTCTCACTTGGTTCAAAACTCCCACACACTCACTCAACATTTCCCAAAATCTCTCTCTCTTCTACACTTCTCTCTTCTCCAGGTGCATAAACACTTACTATAACCCACTTTTCACATCCAACCTTTATTTTACTCCACATAATCCTTGAATTTATACATTTATATTCCTTCTTTACCTGCCATAACTGATTATTCAACATTATTGCCACTCCTTCTTTAGCTCTAACTCTATTTGAAACCCTGATCTAATCCCATTTATTTCTCCCCACTGAAACTCTCCTACCCCTTCAGCTTTGTCTCACTTAAAGCCAGGACATCCAGCTTCTTTTCATTCATAACATCTACAATCATCTCTTTCTTATCATTCGCACAACATCCACGCACATTCAAACATCCCACTTTGCGATTTTCTTCTTCTTCTTTTTAGTAAGCTATACAGGAAAAGGGTTACTAGCCCATTGTTCCGCATTTTAGTTGACTTTTACAACACGCATGAGCTTACGGAGGAAAGATTCTTATTCCACTTCCCATGGATATGAAAGGAAAAGCAATAAGAACAAGAACTATTAAGATAAAATCAAAGAAAACTCAGATGAGTGTGTATACAATAAACGTGTACATGTTTAGCGTAGTGTGACTAAGTGTAAGTAGAAGTAGCAAGACGTACCTGAAATCTTGCATGTTTATGAGACAGAAAAAAGACACCAGCAATCCTACCATCATAAAACAGTTTCAGGTTTCTGTTTCACAGTCACCTGGCAGGATGGTATACCTCCTGAGTGGTTGCTGTCTACCAACCTACTACCTAAATATATACGTATATATACGTATATATATATATATATATATATATATATTATACATATATATATATATATATATATATATATATATATATATATATATATATATATATATATATATATATATATATATATAATATATATATATATATATATATATATATATATATATATATATATATATATATATATATATACATACATATATATATATATATACATACATATATATATATATATATATATATACATATATATATACATATATACATATATATACATATATATATATATATATATATATATATATATATATATATATCATATATATATACATATATATATATATATATATATATATATATATATATATATATATGTATATATATATATATATATATATGTATATATGTAGTAGTAGGTTGGTAGACAGCAACCACCCAGGAGGTACTACGTCCTGCCAGGTGACTGTGAACAGAAACCTGAAACTGTTTTACATGATGGTAGGATTGCTGGTGTCTTTCTGTCTCATAAACACGCTGGATAACAGGTATATCTAGCTACTCTACTTACACTTAGGTCACACTACACTGGCATACACATGCATATATATACATACACACATCTAGGTTTTCTTCTTTTTCTTAATAGCTCTTGTTCCTTTTATTTTCTCTATTGTCCATGGGGAAGTGGAAAAGAATCTTTCCTCCGTAAGCCATGCGTGTCGTATGAGGCGACTAAGATGCCGGGAGCAATGGGCTAGTAACCTTCTCCTGTACAAATCTACTAAAACGAGAAGAAGAAAACTTTATAAAATTGGGTTGTCTGAATGTGCGTGGATTAATGCGGATGATAAGAAAGAGATGATTGCGATGTTATGAATGAAAAGAAGTTGGATGTCCTGGCCATAAGCGAAACAAAGCTGAAGGGGGTATATACCTTTGATATACCTTTGAAGAGTTTCGAGAGTATCTACTCTCTGAGCCCGGCCATGGGCCAGGCTCGTCTGGTGAATAATAATATCTTTATTTACTACAAGTACATGTACATGGTATACAGGCCTAGCTGACATCAGTGACATACTACTATATAGAAAGTCCCTTGTTATGCTGAGCATTTCGGGGAGATTAGGTCAGTGTCCTAGGATGCGACTCACACCAGTCGACTAACACCCAGGTACCCATTTTACTGATGGGGAACATAGACAACAGGTGTAAAGAAACACGCCCAATGTTTTTGCCCTGGCTGGGAATCGAACCCAGGCCCTCGCCTTGTGAAGCGAGAGCTTTAGCGAGTTTCAGTGGGGAGAAATAAATGGGATTAAGTCAGGAGTATCTGAGAGAGTTAGAGCTAAGGAAGGGGTAGCAATAATGTTGAAGGATCAGTTATGGAAGGAAAAGAGGGAATATAAATGTGTAAATTCAAGGATTATGTGGATTAAAATAAGGGTCGGATGCGAAAAGTGGGTCATAATAAGCGTGTATGCACCTGGAGAAGAGAGGAGTGTAGAGAGAGAGATATTTGCGAGATGTTAAGCGAATGTATAGGAACTTTGAACCAAATGAGAGAGTAATTGTGGTAGGGGACCTAAATGCTAAAGTGGGAGAAACATGCAGAGAGGTGTAGTAGGTAAGTTTGGGGTGCCAGGTGTAAATGATAATGGGAGCCCTTTGATTGAACTTTGTATAGAAAGGGGTTTAGTTATAGGTAATACATATTTTAAGAAAAAGAGGATAAATAAGTATACAAGATATGATGTAGGGCGTAATGACAGTAGTTTGTTGGACTATGTATTGGTAGATAAAAGACTGTTGAGTAGACTTCAGGATGTACATGTTTATAGAGGGCTACAGATATATCAGATCACTTTTTAGTTATAGCTACAGTGGGAGTAAAGGTAGATGGGATACAAGGAAAATAGAATCAGTAAGTAAAAGAGAGGTGAAGGTTTATAAACTAAAGAGGAGGCAGTTAGGGTAAGATATAAACAACTATTGGAGGATAGATGGGCTAGTGAGAGTGTAGGCAATGGGGTCGAAAATGTATGGGGTAGATTTAAAATGTAGTGTTAGAGTGTTCAGCAGAAGTTTGTGGTTACAGGCGAGTGGGTGCGGGAGGGAAGAAGAGCGATTGGTGGAATGATGATGTAAAGAGAGTAGTAAGGGAGAAAAGTTAGCATATGAGAGGTTTTACAAAGTAGAAGTGATGCAAGGAGGGAAGAGTATAAGGAGAGAAAAGAGAGGTTAAAAGAGTGGTGAAGCAATGTAAAAGAGAGCAGATGAGAGAGTGGGTGAGATGTTATCAGCAAATTTTGTTGAAAATAAGAAAAAGTTTTGGAATGAGATTAATAAGTTGAGGAAGCCTAGAGAACAAATGGATTTGACAGTTAAAAATAGGAGAGGAGAGTTATTAAATGGAGAGTTAGAGGTATCGGGAAGATGGAGAGAATATTTTGAGGATTTGTTAAATGTTGATGAAGACAGGGAAGCTGTGATTTCGTGTGTAGGGCAAGGAGGAATAACATCTTGTAGGAGTGTGGAAGAGCCAGTTGTGGGTGTAGGGAAGTTCGTGAGGCAGTGGGTAGAATGAAAGGGGTAAGGCAGCTGGGATTGATGGGATAAAGATAGAAATGTTAAAAGCAGGTGGGGATATAATTTTGGAGTGGTTGGTGCTATTATTTAATAAATGTATGGAAGAGGGTAAGGTACCTAGGGATTGGCAGAGAGCGTGTATTGTTCCTTTGTATAAAGGCAAAGGGGACAAAAGAGAGTGCAAAAATTATAGGGGAATAAGTCTGTTGAGTGTACCTGGTAAAGTGTATGGTAGAGTTATTATTGAAAGAATTAAGAGTAAAACAGAAAGCAGGATAGCAGATGAACAAGGGGGCTTTAGGAAAGGTAGGGGTGTGTAGACCAAGTGTTTACAGTGAAACATATAGGTGAACAGTACAGTGGTACCCGACTTACGATATTTTTCATTCAGAATGCTGTTCAAGTGCCATTACCAAACGAATTTATCTCCATAAGAAATGATATAAAATAGACTAGTCCTTTTAGACCCCCAAAATTACACTTACAAAAGCATTTAAAAAAATAAACTTACATAAAAGGGTGAGTTTGGGGACCATCGTAAGTCGGGGTACCACTGTATTTGGATAAGGGTAAAGATGTTTTTGTGGCATTTATGGATTTGGAAAAGGCGTATGATAGGGTAGATAGGGGGGCAATGTGGCAGATGTTGCAGGTGTATGGAATAGGAGGAAGGTTACTGAAAGCAGTGAAGAGTTTTTATGAGGATAGTGAGGCTCAGGTTAGAGTGTGTAGGAGGGAAGGGGACTATTTCCCAGTAAAAGTGGGCCTTAGACAAGGATGTGTGATGTCACCGTGGTTGTTCAATATATTTATAGATGGGGTTGTAAGAGAAGTGAATGCGAGGGTCTTGGCAAGAGGTGTTGGGCTAAAAGATAAAGAAGCAAATACAAAGTGGGAGTTGTCACAGTTGCTTTTGCTGATGACACTGTGCTTTGGGAGATTCTGAAGAGAAGCTGCAGAGGTTGGTGGATGAATTTGGTAGGGTGTGTAAAAGAAGAAAATTGAAAGTGAATATAGGAAAGAGTAAGGTGATGAGGATAACAAAAAGAATAGGTGACAAAAGATTGGATATCAGATTGGAGGGAGAGAGTATGGAGGAGGTGAATGTATTCAGATATTTGGGAGTGGACATGTCGGCGGATGGGTCTATGAAGGATGAGGTGAATCATAGAATTGATGAGGGAAAAGGGTGAGTGGAGCACTTCGAGTCTGTGGAGACAAAGAACCTTGTCCATGGAAGTAAAGAGGAATGTATGAGAGTATAGTTATACCAACGCTCTTATATGGGTGTGAAGCATGGGTGATGAATGTTGCAACGAGGAGAAGGCTGGAGGCAGTGGAGATGTCATGTCTGAGGTCAATGTGTGGTGTGAATATAATGCAGAGAATTCGGAGTTTGGAAATTAGGAGGAGGTGCGGGATCACCAAAGCGATTGTCCAGAGAGCTGAGGAGGGTTGTTGAGGTGGTTTGGACATGTAGAGAGAATGGAACGAGACAGAGTGACTTCGGGGTGTATAAATCTGTAGTGGAGGGAAGGCGGGGTAGGGGTCGGCCTAGGAAAGGTTGGAGGGAGGGTAAAGGAAGTTTTGTGTGCGAGGGCTTGGACTTCCAGCAAGCATGTGTGAGCGTATTTGATAGGAGTGAATGGAGGCATATGGTTTTTAATACTTGACGTGCTGTTGGAGTGTGAGCAAAGTAACATTTATGAAGGGATTCAGGGAAACCGGCAGGCCGGACTTGAGTTCTGGAGATGGGAAGTACAGTGCCGGCACTCTGAAGGAGGGGTGTTAATGTTGCAGTTTTATAACTGTAGTGTAAAGCACCCTTCTGGCAAGACAGTGATGGAGTGAATGATGATGAAAGTTTTTCTTTTTCGGGCCACCCTGCCTTGGTGGGAATCGGCCGATGTGTTAAAAAAAAAAAAAATATATATATATATATACATACATACATATACACTTATTGTATGCAACAAAATAATCGCATAAACATTAGTATCATTATATTGTTTACAAAACTTGTTTACACAAACGAACAATAAAAAAAATTGTTTATAATATACAGTGGACCCCCGAGTTTTGGTTATAATTCATTCCAGAAGGCTGCTCAAGTGCCATTACCGAATGAATTTGCTAGCTAGGCTAGCAAATTTTTCTCGATTTTGTAGTGGTGACGAAGTATGCAAAGAGATGATTAATCTTGTAACACTACCTGAGCGTACCAATGGGGCTGAAATATGTAAAGCAGTTATGAACGAATTACAGTGGTACCCCGAGTTTCGAATTTTCTTCGTTCCTGAAGGCTGTTCAAGTGCCGTTACCGAACGAATTTGTTCCCATAAGGAATAATGTAAATTAGATAAGTCCATTTCAGACTCCCAAAAATACACTTACAAAAGCACTTACAATAATACACTTACATAATTGGTTGAGTTGGGAGCAGTTCGAAACTCGGGGTACCACTGTATCTATTCGACAAATTGACATTTCAAAAGTAGTATCCGTTACAACAGATGGTGCACCCAACATGATTGGTAAGGAAGCAGGATTTGTAAATCTGTTTGCAAAAGATGTTGGTCATCCACTGATAGGCTTTTATTGCATCATACATGAGGAGGCTTTATTTGCAAAAGCTGGTCTAAAAGAGCTTCAAGAAGTGATGCAAACAGTCACAAAGATTGATAATTACATTTCTGCATGTGCTTTGAATAAAAGACAATTTCAGAATTTATTGAAAGAGGTGGATTAGTGTACAAAGGACTAACAATGTACAACAATGTTCGTTGGCTTAGTCAAGGTTTTGTTTTGAAACGATTTGTTGAATGCCTGGATGAGATAAATCTCTTTTTGAGTAACCAACAAGTGTCTTATAAAGAAATGTCTGATATCATGTGGGTTTGTAAACTGTTTTTTTTTTCAGATTTTTGCGAAGATTTAAATGATTTGAACATTAAATTACAGGGCTCTGGTAAGACACTTGATGTTATGTTTGATTACATAAAGGCATTTGAAATGAAGCTAGGGGCTTTTAAGAGGAATCTAGACAGTGAGAGGTTTAGATACTTTCCAAACCTAAAGAGATACAGTGGACCCCCGGTTAATGGCCGGCTCCAAACACTAACATTTATGTAAGTGTATTTTTTTAAGCGCTTTTGTAAGTGTATGTTTGGGGGTCCAAAAAGACTACTCTAATTTACATTATTCCTTAAGTTAATAAATTCGTTCGGTAACAGCACTTGAACAGCATTCTGGAACTAATTATGGCCGTTAACCGGGGGTCCACTGTACATCAATGATCTCCCAAAGGATGACAACACAGACAGCCAGTGTCTTCAAACACTACATTTTTAAATATTATTGAGTCAACTGTTGAGCAGTTCTCTACAAGATTTGCTAAGTTCACAGAACTTGAAGAGATTGCAAAATTCATTAAGTTTCCAGACAGTATAAAACTGGATGAACTAAACTTGCAGATGTTTTCATGGATAGATATGGATGATTTTGAAATGCAGTTGATTGAATTTCAAAGTAGCTCTATTTGGAGACAGAAATTTGTTGACCTTAGAGCTAAGTTGGAAAATATTGAAAAGGAGCGATTAGAGACGGGAGTAACAGAGAAATGAGGGTCGGTCCCGTACTAGTACATCAGTGCAGCCAGGGTCGGTCACGTACTTGTACGCCTAAATTCTAATGCCTTCAAATCTGGTGGAAGAAAGCTGGCAGGCCTACATATGAAAGAATGGGTCTGTGTGGTCAGTGTGCGCAGTATAAAAAAAATCCTGAAGCACGCAGTGCATAATGAGAAAAAAAAACTCCGACCGTTTTTTTTTTTTGGTTTAAAACAGCGACTTTCGGGTGTATTTTCGTATGGTATTTGTGGTTGTATTCTGGATTTCTTGGTCTCATTCGATAGAATGGAAGATATATTAGAGAAATAGTGATGATTTTGATTGGTTTTACGATGACAAGTACCTTGAAACTGAGAGCAAAGTAGCAAAAATGTTCGATTTTTGTCGATGTTCAAGAGTAAACAAATCACGCCATGCGTCCAATACACATCAACTGGCATGTCTAATATTCTTGCACCAGTGCAATGATATTATTTATACAGTTTCTACAATGATGCAGTTGTATACATAACAGTAAATCTTCTATTTTTTTGTGAGAATAAAAATTCAAAATGGAAAGCAAAAGTAATGTAAGAGGGGCCTGGAGACATGACTAAAGAACAGATAAAATGTTATTTGAGTGCCAGGAATGTCTGTCTCGTTTATTCTGGACCCTATTTTGAAATTGGCATCTTTTGAAATTTGTGTGAAATTGGCCAAATTGCCAAATTCTGACCACCTTATTGGGTAGTTGAAATCGGTAAATTGGCGATTTCTTATAATCAATTGATAGAACAAATGGAACTCTGGCGAAATAGCTATAATTTTAGTAGACTGAAATATTGGAATTTGCCGAAAATAGGGCTCAAATTGGGTGAAATCGCCGATGCGTAAATGTCATCGATACCACTAACCTTGTGAGAGCATAACTCCGTTAGTTTTCCATCAAATTTCATAATTTTGGTGGTGTTATGATCGGAAAAAGATTCTCTATCATTTCATAAGAAAAAATATTTTTTTTTTCTGAAAATTTTTCACCCTGAGAACAAGTTTGGGAGAGGGCCTCTCGACCCTCAAAGGGTTAAGGACTTGGAATACTATTCCACAAGATTTTGTCTGTCTGAAGAACCTTGCAACATTACTATCCATTTTTTCATCTACTTATTCTTGTGAATCACTGTTTTCAGTGATGAACTTTGTTAAGTCCCGTAATAGGAGTAGCTTTATGGATGAAACTAGTAGTGCTGCATATCTCTCAAGGTTACAAAATATAAGCCTGATATACATTATCTGTCATCAGTGATACACCACCACAAGTCTCACTGATGCTAAATAAATAAAGGTCCACAATTTTTCTTTCTCAAGTTTTGATTTGATGTTTTCTGTTAAAATGGTAAATACTGTATTCACTTATGTTTAATATAATATGTAGTTTTGTAGGTAAAATATTTATACTGTACTGTATTTTCTCTGTGACTTTTATGTATCATTCTTAAGGGATTAAAAATCAATAAAAGAATATCTTTAATTTTATATATTTTTGTGTTTTAGTCAAGTAAAACGATTATGTCATTGAGAATTGTAGTGTATTGGAAAAACATGAAAAACCTAATTGATCTAATAAATAAATCAAATTATTGTTTACTCTTTTGCTGATGCTAAAAATAGTGTTTTTAAATTGTGTGGACGTATATCGCAGCTAGAAATACATTTAAAGGCTGTTAAAAATTATCCACGCTATCAACAGGAAAGAGCGACCTTTAACCCTTTCAGGGTCGACAGGCCCTTTCCGAATCTCGTTCTCAGGGTCACAGAACTTGAAAAAAAAAAAAAAAATCTTTTTTCTTATGAAATGATAGTTTTTTTTTCTAAATCTAATAGGCTAAAAATTTTTTTTTTTGGCGATCAATACTTACCAAGATATAGTGGCTTGAAGTTGACAGAAAGTGAACCTCTTACGCAACATCACTGACTGCCGGTCACCCGGTAATAGTTTTTTTTCTACTTTTTTCTTTTATTTTTTAACATTTAATTTTTTCAAGTAAGTTTTATGTCCTGTGAGACCAATATAGACCATATTTTGTATATATACACTCCTGTATACTACACAATAACTGCTGGCTGACCAGCTGGCTGGCTGGCTAGCTGACCAGCTGGCTGGCTGAACAGCTGGCTGGCTTGCTGACCGACCGACCGACCGACTGACTGACTGGCTGTGTCTCTATCTCACAGGAACACATAAATACAATTATACATAGCGTAAATTACCTAGGATACATGGGAGAATATAATAATAATAATAATAATAATAATAATAATAATAATAATAATAATTGAAGCATGGTGTAAGACGTGTGTCACAGTCTTATCACTAAACTAATTAGTGGTGACATTTGATGAGGGGTGAGCATCCTCTTATCTCATTATTATCCCTAAACTAATTAGTGGTGACATTTGATGAGGGTACTCTGCCTTCGCGTTATTTGTTTTCACTGTTTTATCTGTCTGTCTCTATCTGTTTGTCTGTCTGTCTGTCTGTCTATCTGTTTGTCTCTGTCTCAGAGAGAGCCAATAGATGAACCAACACATATTACAGACTCAGTAGTCACTGCTTCACATCTGAATGTAAGGTGTTTGTATTATGGTATAAGCTTCACAAACATGAATGTGTATCAACCATAACCAGATGTGTTCATCTGTTCATCTGTTTGTTTACAGACTCTACATCTCTGTCCTCTCTCATTTACTTGCTCTCTCTCTTGTTTATTTGTTTTATCTTGTCTACTCACCTCTCACCCTACATTAAGTCTACAAATATTTTAACCCGTAAACGGTCCAAACATATATACGTATACGTTTACTACCCCAGTGCCCCGAATATTTTGAAAAAAAAAAAAAAGTTTTTTTTTTATAGAAATAAAGAGCACATTTTTCTAAGTGTTATAGCATTAAAAAAAAAAGTTAGGCTCAGTACTTACCGATATATGAGGCCGAGAAGTTGGCACTGAATGCTCACCTGATGGCAACATCGAGTCCTGCCGCTTGCAGAAGTGTTGGCGATATACCTTTTTTTCACATTTTTATATTATTTTATATAATTTTTATGTTCTGATAATTACAATTTACAGTAGTTCTTTGTTCTAACACTAATATTAGGTACTGAAATTGTACTCAAATTGTCACAAACACACTGACAGGTGGACATTTACACCTGTTTTGGTCATTTACTATTGTCTAGGAATATATACAAAGTATTTGTAGGTCCCAGCAATGTTTTGGATACATGGGAGTATATAATAATAATAATAATAATAATAATAATAATAATAATAATAATAATAATAACAATAAACTATCCACTTCGGTGGCAAAATCTAAAATCTATCTATCTGACTGTCTGTCAAGCTCTCTGTCTGTGTCTGTCAAGCTCTTTATCTGTCTGTCTGTCAAGCTCTGTGTCTGTCTGTCAAGCTCTCTGTCTGGCAAGCTGTGTCTGTCTGTCAAGCTCTCTATCTGTCAAGCTCTGTGTCTGTCTGTCAAGCTCTCTGTCTGGCAAGCTGTGTCTGTCTGTCAAGCTCTCTATCTGTCAAGCTCTCTGTCTGTCCGTCTAGCATTTAGCTCTCCCGTCTCAGAGAGATCCACTCCTAAACCAACACGTCTGGTTCCTGAGCAAGTGTAAATACGTATTTGCCAGTCATGTTTACACATATCTACAAGCACTTTGTCTGTCAAGCTCTCTGTCTGTGTCTGTCAAGCTCTCTATCTGTCTGTCTGTCAAGCTCTCTATCTGTCTGTCTGTCAAGCTCTTTATCTGTCTGTCTGTCAAGCTCTCTATCTGTCTGTCTGTCAAGCTCTCTGTCTGGCAAGCTCTGTCTGTCTGTCAAGCTCTCTGTCTATCTGCCTGTCTGTCAAGCTCTCTGTCTATCTGCCTGTCTGTCAAGCTCTCTGTCTGTCCGTCTAGCATTTAGCTCTCCCGTCTCAGAGAGATCCACTCCTGAGCCAACATGTCTGGTTCCTGAGCAAGTGTAAATACGTACGTATTTGCCAGTCATGTTTACACATAGTATCTACAAGCACTTTGTCTGGATTTTTTGGGTTATCCTAGGAAATTTACACTATGTATAATTGTATTTGTGTACCTGTTAGACAGAGATAGACAGAGTCAGATCGAGACAGACAGAGACAGATAGACAGAGACAGACAGACAGAGATAGACAGGCATAGGTTATAAGACATTCTGAAAGGATGTTGCACATATGTTGCACATGGGTTTTTGATATTTCCTCGACCACTTATGGCCATATCCACCTCAGAACCACTAAACTCGAGGTCAACATCACTTTCCACTTAAAATGGGAGAGTTAATACTACATGACATCAGTGAATCCCATGTGTTTGTCGCTCTATTTGCTCAAGCTGGCGCTCAATTGAACTGGTCCTCCCACAAGGTGCTAAGTGGTCCCAGATTTTTTAATACAGCGCACACCAAGGGCTAAAATGTATTCTCTGCTGACCAGGCATCTCAGGCCAATCGTGCCAAATTTGGAGGCAGGAAAAATAAAACATACATATACGTTTGGGGCTGTAGCGGTACTAACGTATATATACGCGTGGACCGTTTATGGGTTAAGTTAAGTAATGAGTGTACTGTGTGTGTATTTTACTTTTTATTGTTTTTAATGCCTTGTTCTATTGCTAACTTAATACAGTGGACCCCCGGAAATCGTCCGTAATCCGTTCCAGGAGCTAGGCCTAAAATCGAACTGGCCGATATCTGAACCATTATTTCCCATAAGAAATAATGTAAATACAATTAATCCGTTCCAGACACCCAAAAATATTCACAAAAAATACATTTTTTAAAGATTAACTATAGTTTTACATACACAAAACACATAATAAATTTACATTTAAAATAACATTTACTTACCTTTATTGAAGAGACTTGCTGGCATCTGGAAGATAGGGAGGAGGAGTGAGGGAGGGCTTAGTGTTTGGAAGGGTAATGTAGGTCCTCTTTGGCATTTTCTTCCAAAAGAGGCCTGTTTCATCACAATTAACCCTTTGGGGGTCGGTGCCGTACTAGCACATTTTACGAGCAGGGGTTGGTGCCGTACTAGTACGCGTAAATTCTAGCGGCCTCAAATTAAGTGGGAAACGGCTGGTAGCCCTACATATGAAAAAAATCCTGCACCACACACTGCATAATGAGAGAAAAAAAACTCCGACCGTTTTTTTTGTTTAAAACAGCAACTTTGCAGTCTATTTTCGTATGGTATTTATTGATGTATCTCGTTTTCTTGGTCTCATTTGATAGAATAGAAGATATATTACAGAAATAGAGATGATTTTGATTGGTTTGACAATGACAAGTACAGTGGTACCTCGAGTTACGATATTTTTTCGTTCGAGAATGCTGTTCAAGTGCCATTACCAAACGAATTTATCCCCATAAGGAATAATGTAAAATAGACTAGTCCTTTTACACCCCCAAAAATATACTTACAAAAGCATTTAAAAAAATAAACTTACATAAAAGGCGATTTTGGGGACCATCGTAACTCGAGGTACCACTGTACCTTGAAATTGAGCGCAAAGTAGCGAAAATGTTCGATTTTTGACTATGTTCAAGAGTAAACAAATCATACCATGCGTCTAATATACATCAACTGGCGAGTCTAATATTCATGCACAAGTGCTCTGATATTATTTATACCATTTATACAATGATGCAGTTGTATACATAACAGTAAATCTTCTATTTTTTTGTGAGAATAAAAATTCAAAATGAAAAGCAAAAGTAATGTAAGAGGGGCCTGGAGACGTGACTAATGAACAGAGAAGATGTTATTTTAGTGCCAGGAATGTCTGCCTTGTTTATTATGGACCCTATTTTGAAATTGGCATCATTTGAAATTTGTGTGAAATTGACCAAATTGCCATTTTCTGACCACTATTTTGGGTAGTTTAAATTGGTAAATAGGCGATTTCTTGTACTCAATCGATAGACGAAATGGAGTTCCAGCGAAATAGCTATAATTTTAGTAGACTGAAACATTGGAATTTGCCGAAAATAGGGCTCAAAATGGGCGAAATCGCCGATGCGTAAATGTCATCAATACCACTAACTTTGCGAAAGCATAATTCCGTTAGTTTTCGATCAAATTTCATAATTTTGGTGGTGTTATGATCGGAAAAAGATCCTCTATCATTCCATAAGAACAAATTATTTTATTTTTCCAAAAAATTTCGACCCCAGGAACAGGTTTCCGAGAAGGCCTGTCGACCCCTAAATTGTTAAACACTTGTTGGGGTTTGAATTTTTCAGTGTCTACAAACCCCTTAAATTCAGTCACAAACTTTACAGCAGCAAGTTTGTCTGAACTGGCTGCCTCACTGTTACGGCCCCCTACCTAACATGACTGTTAGGTAGTTTACCTGCCGGCCGGCGGTCACTGGTGACGTCATCAAACGTAATGTTGGACTGCCGAGCCGGCTGGACCGACAGTGTCAACCAGACTCTCCCATAGAGAGTGTTAACCAGACTCTCCTATGGAAGTGTTCATCAGTCTCTCCCACTGGAGAGTAGACTCTCCCATACACTACTGGAGAGCGCTACGTTCGAGAGACCTTGAGAGTGATTCTTCATGCTGGTGACAGCCTTAGACTATCTACTGGCTTATTCACCGTACCGACTGTTGTACCTGAGACTATGTACCTGAAAATAGACTGTTGTACCTGAGAATGTTGCACCTGGACTGTTGTACCTGAAAATATGTACCTGAAATGTGGTGTCTTGTGTGACACTGGTAAGATGTGGTGTCTTGTGTGACACTAGTAAGATGTGGTGTCTTGTGTGACACTGGTAAGATGTGGTGTCTTGTGTGACACTGGTAAGATGTGGTGTCTTGTGTGACACTGGTAAGATGTGGTGTCTTGTGTGACACTGGTAAGATGTGGTGTCTTGAGTGACATTGGTAAGATGTGGTGTCTTGTGTGACACTGGTAAGATGTGGTGTCTTGTGTGACACTGGTAAGATGTGGTGTCTTGTGTGACACTGGTAAGATGTGGTGTCTTGTGTGACACTGGTAAGATGTGGTGTCTTGTGTGACACTGGTAAGATGTGGTGTCTTGTGTGACACTGGTAAGATGTGGTGTCTTGTGTGACACTGGTAAGATTGTGTTACCCGGAGTAGTACCCGGAGAGCTTTCAGGTGATGTGGTGTCAGGACTCACTAAGTTCAGGGTGTAGTGACATCTGGTGGCACGACACAGGTTGAGTCATGTATTTGGTGTGTCAAGACGTGGTGCACAGGATTGTACTAGAGAATGGGTTCATGATGCAGGGGGCGTGCCATGTGGCACAGAGAAGGTGTCGTGGAACACTGAGCAATGGCGTGTGTAACACAGAGATAAGGGTGTCAGAGGACACGGTGGAGAAGGCGTATCGTGACGAGGTATGGTAGTGTCCTGCGTGACACTTGAAGACGGCAGCGACTTGATAAGCACTAAGTACATATATGATTTACTTGTGATATTTTATTGTACTATGATTTTGTGTATATAAATATGCTTTTACACAGACTATTAGATTGTTTTTATTCAGATTACAGTGGTACCTCGAGTTACGATGGTCCCCAAAATCGCCCTTTTATGTAAGTTTATTTTTTTAAATGCTTTTGTAGGTATATTTTTGGGGGTGTAAAAGGACTAGTCTATTTTACATTATTCCTTATGGGGATAAATTCGTTTGGTAATGGCACTTAAACAGCATTCTCGAACGAAAAAATATCGTAACTCGAGGTACCACTGTATATGTTTTTATATTAATAATAATATACTAATAAATATTGGAAATCTGAGATTTTATTAGTTATCCCGAACAGTCTCTTTTACTACAAATGTTATTTTTTTTGTAATACTCACCATGCCTTACAACACTGTGTATGCCACTACATTTCCTAAATCCATCAAACCAGCCTTTGCTGGCCTTAAAATCACTCACATCAGCACTGGTTCCAGGCATTTTCTTGACAAGATCTGCGTACAACTGCCTTGCCTTTTCACAAATTATCGCCATGGAAACACTATCACCCGCTATCTGTTTTTCGTTGATCCACACCACCAACAACTTCTCAACCTCATCCACTGTTTTTGATCTATTTTTGGCAAACATGTTAACACCTTTTGCAACATCAGCTTCCTTGAGTTCTTTTCTCTTTGCCAGGATAAAGGTGATAGTAGATTTATTTTTGTTGTACATCCTGGCAAGCTCCCCCACACGTACGCCACTCATATTTTTCTACTATCTCCTTCTTCAGTTTGATGGTGTTCCTCACTTTCTTTACCACAGGGGTGCCACTAGGAAGCTTCTTTGGACCCATGATGACTTATTTCACAGTGACAATCACTAAACAAGCAATAAAGACAATAAATTTATTGTGAAATGTTTGAATGAGCACGCTGGGTAATGTTCACTCAATGCTAAACAAAGCTAGACTGGCTCACGACACCTGCGAGGGGAGGCGGACAGGTCTGGTACGTGGGCCGATAATTGGGGAAACGGCCGATAATCAGGGAAAAATTGGGCCAAATAAAGCGATCGAAAATCGAGCTGGTCGATAATCAGACCGGATGATTTCCGGGGGTCCACTGTCTATGTTAGTGTAAACTTGTTATCTGGTATTTATATACATTTATAAGTGGAAAAAATGACGTTCTGCTTTCTGGCAGTAGCCTGGAACCTAACCTGCCATATAAGTGGGGCCCTACTGTATAGTACAAAATATCAATTGTGCAGTTTGTTTTTAATTTTATGTAAGGAGGATACTGAGAGAAATTGTTTGAGAAATCTAATTATCATCCTTGTGGATAACCTTACCTATTGATAAAATTCAATGGCAATTCTCTGTTACATCGCTCTATTAGCTTGCGGTTGAGAACCATTAAAAATTCTGTCTTGAATTTAACTTCTAGCAGGGACTCATAATCATTGCGAACATGAATCAAAACTAGATCATCTTGATATGTTGACAAAGTTGCCTGAAACAGAAGCACAAATGAAAGAATCAGTACATTACACTTCACTACAAAAAAGATAATATATTAGCTATTATACAATTAATCTTAAACATTTATAACAAAGGGAGAATACATTTTCTTGCCCCTTGTGAAATAACCTAAGATAATGTTTAACATTTAATTTGTTTTCTTCTAAACAGAATAGAGATATGCATAACTGAAGCAGCTACAGTATTAGACAATGAACTGTTGACAGTATGTGGGTCCATGAGTAACCTTAATTTCTTGTTCTTATGCCTATCATCTCTGGGTTTTTTCCCTCTCAATCAGTTATAAGCCTCCCATATTAATCCAGAACTCTACCCGTTGTCATATATCTAAGAGCACACTATACCCAGCTAATAAAATTTGCTAGTACAGTAAAACCTCTCATTAGTGGACTTCTCATTAATGAATTTTTGGTAAATTGGCCAAACATTCTACTTATTGAACAAACTGGACAAAAGTCTGTAATTGCAAATTTTTTTCATTAGCATGTTTTTATTACTGATTTATAATTTTCTTTTATTAGCACACAGGCTGTCTCCCACTGAAGAAGGGTGACCCAAAAAAGAAGAAACACTTTCATCATCACTCACTCCATCACTGTCTTGCCAGAGGCAAGCCGACATTATAGTTCAAAAACTGCTACATACCTCCACCTCTCCTTCAGAGTGCAGGCACTGTACTTCCCACCTCCATCCCTCCTTCAGAGTGCAGGCACTGTACTCCCCACCTCCAGGACTCATGTCTGGCTAACCAGTTTCCCTGAATCCCTTCATATTACTCCACTCACTTCTATCTAACATGCTCACACAAGCTTGCTGGAAGTCTAAGCCCCTTGCACATAAAACCTCCTTTACCCCCTCCCTTAACCTTTCCTAGGATGACCCCTACCCCGCCTTACTTCCACTGCAGATTTGTATGCCCTCCAAGTGATTCTATTTTGCTCCATCTTCTCTAAATATTCAAACCACTTCAATAACCCCTACTCAGCCCTTTGGACAATATTTTTATCTTGATTAATTTTTTTACGAAATGTACTCATAATTTGTGTATGTACCTTGTATGCATGTATAAAGATCTTACATTTATTTGGTAAAGATTGGTGAAGAACTACAGATTTATTATTTATGTTGTGTTAGTTGCAAGTGGTTGTCAGGAGGGAAGGGGAAGGGTGTGTGGGAGGATAGATACTAAGCCAATGAGGAACCCAGCTCCAGCAGAGGGGAAGGAAGGAAAGGATGGGGGGAGGAGTTTGCCAAAAGCCAAGGAGGAAAGCCTCTCCATTCCTCACTGATTCACTGTCTCCCTCCCTGCATGTTAAGAGAGCTCATTTTTTTGCAGTGATTGTTAAGAATCTGTACTGTGGATTATTGCTGGGTGGTAGGGAAAGTCAGGTGGAGGAGCACTGTTGGTAAGACAGGTTTTTTTGTGTGTGTGTGTGTGTGTGTGTGTGTGTGTGTGTGTGTGTGTGTGTGTGTGTGTGTGTGTGTGTGTGTGTGTGTGTGTGTGTGTGTGTGTGTGTGTGTGTGTGTGTGTGTTAGTGTACCATTTGTCCTAGGCACATGTCAATTAGACACTAGGCCTGTTGTATATGTGTGTGTGTGTGTATGTGTATGT